>MJUU01038713.1:50867-69928 GCA_002080025.1 Modiolus philippinarum | reverse complement strand
TGTAAATTGTCATTCTGTTTAGTCTATAGAGATGAATGTAAATTGTCATTCTGTTTAGTCTATAGAGATGAATGTAAATTGTCATTCTGTTTAGTCTATAGATATGAATGTAAATTGTCATTATGTTTAGTCTATAGATATGAATGTAAATTGTCATTCTGTTTAGTCTATAGATATGAATGTAAATTTTCATTCTGTTTAGTCTATAGATATGAACAGTCAGGGGTGTAACCTATTCAAGTTATCAAATGAAGTACTTTTGTGTAACTGAATTGAGTGATCATGTATTTTCAGCGATAACTTATTTAAGTTATCACATGCTGATTTCTTGAAAATGTCCAACTTTGATTACAAATTTCTTTATGATTAAGATTTTTCTCAAACAAACAATAGTTTTTCCCATATGGTTTGGAATCTTAACTGTATAATTACCTATCAATTATAAATGCGCAAAGAGGGGAAATACATGCGCTAACCCCCATAAAGATTGGACCCTTGGGAAATTAATTCTGAATTATCTTTGAAATGGTTCATCAAAATCAATTAGACAGGCCATCATAAGATAAAGGTCAATTTGAACTACTTAATACATGTGTAATAATAGACTTAACTGTGACCAATAAGTAAGAATTTCAACAAAACTGAAAATAATGTAAAGAAGACTTCAATAACTGAATGAAGTTATCAACAGAGTAATGTCCCTTGATTAACAAAACAGTAACTCATATAGGTTATTGCTTCATAACTGGTATAAGTTATTAAAAAAAAGTCATTAACTCATAGTAACTCATTTAAGTGATTTTGGTGATAACTTATTTAAGTTGCACCCCTGACTGATGAATGTAAATTGTCATTCTGTTTAGTCTATAGATATGAATGTAAATTGTCATTCTGTTTAGTCTATAGATATGAATGTAAATTGTCATTATGTTTAGTCTATAGATATGAATGTAAATTGTCATTATGTTTAGTCTATAGATATGAATGTAAATTGTCATTCTGTTTAGTCTATAGATATGAAATGGGGCTAATAACAAAATTACCCATCAGAATTGTCAAGAGCCAAAAGGGCAAAAAGACAAACAGGACCAAAAACACAGATGAATTGTCAACCCCAATGGTCCTACATATGTGTCCTTAACTCCAAGAATAATATAAATATAGATTTTTATATGGAATGCTTTATCAGCCCAAGGTCATGTTTATCAGCCCCGAGAGCCGAAGGCTCTAGTGCTGATAACATGAATGAGGGCTGAGAAAGCGTATGATATGAAAAATGACATATAATGATCTGTTTATCATATACATGTACCACAAATATATCAAATAACATCAATGTCATTTAAAATTCAAGCATATATGAATGTGGCACTTTCGGTTATATATTCATTTATTTTTAAACGATTTGTGTGGTTTTTTTTTTTGCATAATGGATTATGCCGGTTGACATTGATCAGTTTCCGATTTCTGCTTATGAATAAATTGTGCCTTTGACCTGGAGTCATTTGTCTAAAATGCGCCATTTAACATTGTGATGTCAACAAACCTTTCTTGTGACGTCAAAATTTCCCAGGAAAATACTCCTCTATCTGAAGGGCATATCCAACAGTTTCTTGTTATATTGTCATTTTTACAATTTTTAGATATATTGTGAAACAAGTACCAAGGATTCCAAAAATGACAAGAAAATAATGGGTCACCGATCTAATTTCCATGGAAATTGTGATTAAAAATTTGTTATTTTTGCGTTTTTTAAAGAATCATCAAGTTCTAGTTTTAAAAAATAATAGATGAAATATTTTCAATCTAATCGATACCAAAGTGACAGAAAAACAAAGTCAAGGTTTTAAAGATTTATAGAAAAAATAATTTTATATGAGAAAGTATTTCTTTTCCTATAAATCAATGAATATGTAGCCCTTGTAACGGTTAAAGTGGCTTAAAATGTCCCCATTACAAATTCAAGTTTACAATATTTTACAGACTTCTTATATTGTCGATTTTATGAAATTTTGATATCATGTACTTCTAACAATATGATACTCAAAAATCTCAAAAACCACATAGGTCACTGAATTTGTTTCCGAGTAAATCATTAAAATATGCAAAGTTTAACAAATCTCTCATCGGTAACACCCATAAAGTCCGCCAAACTTGAAGGTACAAATTACTTTCCCTCGGAAACAATGGGAATTACTTTGTGACGTTTCATTTATCAACGTCATATTCCTGGAAAACATTGCCTTCTTTTGTGTTTGCTATTATCTCCCCTGAAACTATTGGATGTGCCCTTAAACACTATTTTCCGGAAATTACCAAAGAAGGGTGTGATAAATCTTCTGAGCATTGATGGAAAGGCATGTGATAAATACCGGTAGAATCTTTATCAGCCCGCTTTCCTATTCATAAATATTATTCCTTTGAAAATTGTAGCTTTATTCAGAGGTAAAATTATGGCTTTATTTTTAGTAAGTATATGATAAACTACAATTTTACTACCACTATTCTGCATCATTATATTTTGTATTAATTACTGAACAGTTAATATAGTATACATATTATCTCCTCATTTCATTTTTAGGACTTCATTTATCAAAGGAAAAACAAGATAAAATAAAAGAAATAAAGAAGAGAATGAGTGATCTTGGTATAGATTTCAGTAAAAATCTTAACGAAGAAAATACCATATTAGAATTCGAAGAATCAGATCTTGGTTAGTGACATATATATAAATATGAATTATTTCTCTATCTGCATGTATAATCTGAAGTCAGAAGACTTTTCCTCGGGTATTTTGTCAAAACAAAAATTGATATGTAAGCAAAAAATAACAATTGAATAAAATTTTGTACCTCCATTTTTGAAAAAGATATTGGATATACAGTGATGGGCATGTCTGTCCATCAATCATTCTAACCATATATTACATTTTTTTAGTCAAATTTTTGTCAACTTGTTTATGTAGGAATGTCCTTACTCGATGAGTGGGGTAAACTACATTCACTGTGTCTATCGGCTTTTTTGTCCATCCACAGGGTGTCTCATGCCACATTTTCTCAGCTTCTATTGACATGATTGATATCAAACTTCCTATGCAGAATTATATTTCCTGTAGACTTTACTGTCAGGCATGCATTTCCTGTTCTACAGAATATGAACTTTGTAACATGATCATAACATAACATTTTATACAAAGTTTTGAAGCATGAATTTTCATTACATACAGCTATAACATGGTGAGATGAAAAAAATCTCATTATGATAACTTGTATTTCAACAGAGTTTGCATAGGTATTGCAGTTTCTCAGCTTTAAAAGGTCAAATTGGGTCAAAGTCTCAATTTTACTAAACTGGATGTGTTTAAAAACTAGGGAAAACCCATGAAGACCTGAAGAAACTACAAGTTATATACAGAACAGTGAATTAATTTTATAAAAAGAAAATTTATTACATTTTAGTAACAATATGTAGAGTTTACAGAGACTTGAAGGTCAATATTTTATCTATTTCAGATGGTTGTCCTGAAGATTTTATAAAATCCCTCGAAAAGGTAAGGTTTAAATGACCTAATTTTGTAATGTTAAGATTGTTTTCTCTGATTCTTTTTACTAATATAATATATATTTATCTTAGTTCAGTTGATGTAGAGTAACTATGTAATTGTCTTAACTTGCACACAGATAATGCAATTACACTTTTGTTAAAAAAAAAATCAGTTCTAAATGCTGTTTTTTAGACAGAAGATGGGAAGCTTAAGGTGTCATTAAAATATCCACACTACTTTCCTTGTATGAAGAAAGCCAGGAATCCAAATACTAGAAAAAGATTAGAGGTAGCATTTAACTCCAGGTAAGTGTATTTCTGTCTCAAGAAATATTAAAAAATGGTGAGTAAAATTAGGAGATTTACAGAGAAAATATATTTTTTTGTTTTTATGATTTTATATTGGAAACCAAGTGTACAAGATATAAAATGATCCGTGTAAAATCAGCATGAAAATAAGGGTTAAAATGTACTCTTTATCAATCAAAAAAAAAATATTCCTGGTCAGTACACATTCCTACAGCTATACTGGCCTGCAATAATTTTTTCGCTAAATTTTATGTGGCTGGCATTTATGCATGTCTTTTTTTACTCTGCTTTTACACACAAGCTGATAGTAATACCCTGAGTACATTCCAACATTCCTTACAGAAATTTTTTCATAATCTACCAAAACAGCAAAATTTGAGGCAATATACCTTTGGAGCACATTTGATATATATATATATATATTTCTACATGGAGGTCACTTGTGCAGAAAAGCTAATAAACAGTTTTATGCCCCTGCCATTAGGCGATGGGGGAATTAAGTTTTACCCTTGTCCATACATCTGTCCGTTCGTACATCTGTCAGTCTGTCTGTTCGTACGTCCTTTCGTTAAGAATTTCTCAGCTTTTGTATGCAGGAATGATTTGATACGAACACCTTCAGCTCTTATAGAGCTTTGGTTTAGCAATATCGCTGAATTTTGTTAACCAACGTAAGACAATGCAATTAAGATGGAAGTGGAGAATCAAGATGAGTTTGTCAAAAAGTATCATGGCCTCATAGTCTATCGTAAGAATATCTGTGATGAAACATGCATTTTTGGCAGTGCTCTAAAATGAAAGACATTAATTGCCAATTTTAAGAGAGCATGGACTTAATGGGGAACTGGTGTCCAAAAAAAATATGTGATTATGTGGAATTACAAGCCATCCCATTATTGTGGTTCTTTTTTCTCAATTTTTATCATTCATTGTTAAATTTCAGATGTGTGAAGGAAAATACACCTATTTTAGAAGAATTAGTTACATTGCGACATCAGGTTTGTACATTGATCTCTGGAAATACTGTCAAAGTACTTTTGTTCATGGGGTTCCAATTTTCATGGATTTTGTGGTTGACTAAAACCACGATATTAATTTCCCAACAAAATGCATTTTCCCTAGGGTTTCAATGCATAAAAATGGAAATCATGAATTTAAGTGACCATGAAATAGTGATATAAATGAAAACCATGAAACTTGATGTCCATGAATAAAAATTCTTCCACAGTAGATATTAATGTTTATTCAGGGTATATTAGAAATAGCTTGTACTTCTGTCTCTATACTCATATAATACCTATTTTATCATCACTTCTCCTCTATGGTTTGTCATTACTTCTCCTCCTACATGGTTTGTCATCACTCTTCCTCCTACATGTTTTTTCATCACACCTCCTACTTGGTTTGTCATCGCTTCTCCTTCTACTTGGTTTGTCATCACATCTCCCCTACATAATTTGTCATCACTCTTCCTCCTACATGGTTTATCATCACTTCTCCTCTATGGTTTGTCATCACACCTCCTCCTACATGATTTGTCATCGCTTCTTCTCCTACATGGTTTGTCATCACATCTCCCTTACATGATTTTTCATCACTCTTCCTTCTACATGGTTTATCATCACTTCCTCTCTATGGTTTGTCATCACACCTCCGCCTACATAATTTGTCATCACACCTCCTTCTACATGATTTGTCATCACTTCTCCTCCTACTTGGTTTGTCATCGCTTCTCCTCCTACATGGTTCGTCATCACATCTCCTCCTACATGGTTTGTCATCGCTTCTCCTCCTACTTGGTTTGTCATCACACCTCCTCCTACATGATTTGTCATCACTCTTCCTCCTACATGGTTTATCATCACTTCTCCTCTATGGTTTGTCATCACACCTCCTCATACATGATTTGTCATCGCTTCTCCTCCTACTTAATTTGTCATCACTTCTCCTCCTACTTGGTTTGTCATCGCTTCTCCTCCTACATGGTTTGCCATCACACCTCCAACATGATTTTTCATCACTCCTCCTCCTACATGGTTGTCATCATTTTTCCACCTACATGGATTGCAACATTTCTTCTGCATGGTTTGTCATCACTTCTCCTTCAACATGGTTTATCATCATTTTTATACCCGTCACACATAATGGCGAGGTATAATGGGATGCCCTTAGTCTTGTGTTTGTCTGTCCATCCGTCCTTCTCTCTGTCAGTCAGTTTGTCCGCCACATGTTTTGACTGATAACTTGTGAACGAAATAATCTACTCTCTTGGAACTTGGTATGTAAGTTGTCTACTACAAAACTCAAGCCAAGTTCAAATTTGGGTATAGAGGTCCAAGGGGTTCTGGAGTTGTGGGCCTTGAAACTTTTGACATTTTGTGAATTTTGGGGTTTCCGAACTGATAAATTTTGGACAAAACATTATAGGGTCTTCAAACTATAGTATGTATGTTGCTTATCACAAAACTCAAGTCAAGTTCTATTTTGAGTTCAGGTTGATTTCATGGTTTGTCATCACTTCTATTCCTACATGGTTTGTCATCACTTCTCCTACTCTGTAACTCTATCCAGCTGCTTTGCTTTTCAAGAATAGATCCATGAGCTCAGCTGATTTTCTTTCTATTTAGATTTACTACATTCTGTAATACAAGTAGACTTTTCTGCCACAGCTACATCACTCCATCACAATACTTCATCATTGCCTGATATTTTTAGTATCACAACACTATGGAATTTCAGTATGTTACTCAGATCAAAGAAAACTAGCACATCTAAATGATAATGGGTTGTAATAATATTTCCAGTTACAAACAGGTGTTGGAGAATGCTGTCTGAACTGCTGCTAGATGCTGCCTTGACCTTTATGTAGGATATTTATACCTAGATAGTAACACTCACAATAAGGAACAAAAATAGAAATGTTTTTCCGTAGTATTTGGTATACCCCTGCAAACAAAGTTTTGGGGCATATAGGAATCACCCTGTACGTCCGTCCATCTGTCTGTCTGTCTGTTTGTCCGTCTGTCTGTCTATGTTCTTTAAAATGGTTGCTTGGATTTTGATGAAATTTTACACAATTGTAATACACTATCTGAAGATGTACATGAAGTAATATGGTTGCTGCCCGAAACTTTGAAGAGATAATTTGTCTTTGAAATTTTCTTGGAAAAAGGGGGGGAAGAACCTTGTCAGCACATGTTCTCCTAAACAGCTGCTTGGATTTTGTTGAAATTTTACACAGATGTAGTACAAAGCCTGAAGATGTGCATGAAGTAATATGGTTGCTCTCTGAAATTTTAAAGGGGAGATAATTAGCTTCAAATATTTTCTAGTTTTCTCCATGTTTTATTATTGGCCTTGTCAATTTGGAATTTTTTTTATCTTTGATATATTGAGTGTCGAATGGAATCCATTTTCATACTTTCCTGTTGCAATGTTGCTGTACTGTCAGATTGTTTGTGTGAAAACTGGGATTTCACGTATGTTCAAAAATTGTTCCTTGTGAATATGAAAAAGAAAGGAGATGGGGTAAATGTCAAAGAGACAACATCCCATATCAAGGTTAAAACGACCCAAAACAAAGCATCTAGGGGTCACTGTACAGTCTTCAACACAGTGAGGAACCTCACACCATATAGCAAGCCCTAAATGGTCCCAAAACAGGTAAAAAAAGTGAATAAATCAATGGAAACAAACCACATTCAATAACCTGAATGTCAAGAAACTAAAATTTTATATGAAGACATTGGACAAGCCAATGACCAACATATTCCTGACTTTGGACAAGAGCAAAATTGTGGTGGGGTTTAACTCTTTTTTGGATCCAAGAATGAATTTTTCTAGGTATTGGGACAACAATACAAAACCTGATAGTATGTGGTTACACTGAATAGGACAACATATATCAGGTGAATTCCATTATAAAGTAACTGACAGTTTGTTATATGCATAATTAGTAAAGTAACTGTAAAATACTATCTTGGCACATTTTATTCATTATATTGAAATCCATGTGATTACTTTTTTCCAGAAAGCTCAATTACTGGATTTCTCTACACATTCTGCATTTGTATTAGATATGAGAATGGCAAAAAAACCAGAGGCTGTTACAAACTTCCTTATAGATCTTTCTAGAAAACTACAAGCTTTAAAAGAATCTGAGATGAAGTTGTTTTTAGAATATAAGAAGGAAGAGGTAGGTTTTCTTCATCTTAAAATGGTTAGAAGTAGAAGTTCTCTATAACTCATCAAAACATATGCCTTTTCCAACGAAAATTACAATTCATTTCTAGATGTAGTGCAGTAAAATGATAGTATATACAACATATTCTTTTCCTTTTAGTTTTGATGGAATATGGCAGTTTTTGTTACTAAACTTGTTCAACCAGTCTTTCCAAAAGATTGACAGAGAAAAGATTGGTACATGTAATTTTCCCCATTCTATTTTCAACAAAAAGGGCTTAGAATTAAAATGGGTGATTTTATAAATTTTGATATAGAACTTTTTATGTATGTAAGATTTTTTTTTGTTTTAAGATTTTTTTTGTTTTGATCATTTTTTAATTTGTTGTTTTTTGTCATCAGTGGTAACCTTATTAGGGCCCCGCATCGAGTCCGTCTGTCTGTCCGTCTGTCTGTCCGTCTGTCTGTCTGTTCGTCTGTCCGTCAACAATTTTTTCCGTCACAGATTTCTTGGCTTCTATAATTGGGAATGATTTGAAATTTGGTCTGAAGCTTGGAAATGATGAGTTGATCGTGCAAGCAATTTTCAAGTTTGTCGGGTGCCCACTTCCTGTTTGCCGATACTTTGAATTTTTGCTAAAAACCAAATTTTCCCTCAAAGATTTCTTGGCTTCTACTGATGGGGACAATTTGAAATTTGGTGTGAAGCTTGGAAATGATGAGTTGTATTGTGTAAGCAATTTTCAAGTTTGTCGGACATCCACTTCCTGTTTGCCGATACTTTGAATTTTTACTGTAAACCAAATTTTCCATCAAAGATTTCTTGGCTTCTACTGAAGGGAATGATTTGAAATTTAGTCTAAGTAGTTTGTCGGACATCCACTTCCTGTTTACCGATACTTTGAATTTTTACTGTAAACCAAATTTTCCGTCAAAGATTTCTTGGCTTCTACTGAAGGGAATGATTTGAAATTTGGTCTAAAGCTTGGAAATGATGAGTTGTATTGTGTAAACAATTTTCAAGTTTGTCAGACATCCGCTTCCTGTTTGCTGAGACTTTGAATTTTTACTAAAAACTAAATTTCGGTCACAGATTTCTTGGCTTCTACTGGAGGGAATGATTGGAAATTTGGTTTGAAGCTTTGAAATGATGAGTTGAATTGCAAAAGTGGTTTTTCAAATTTGTCGATCAACCACTTCCTGTTTGCCAATACTTTTACTTTTTACTATAAACCAAATTATCTTCATAAGATTTTTAGACCTGTTTCAACTTGGAATGATTTGATATTAAGTCTGAAGCTGAAAAATGACATGGTTTGGTAAAAATTCAAGAATTCACTGTATCCAACAAATTACTGTATCAACACATTTGTGTCAAACAGAATGTGAATCCCCACTTACCTCAATTTTACTTTTGCATGGAATTTCAGGATCGAAATTGCGGGGCCCTTCCGACAACACCAGTTTCGACATGCTCTAGTTATTCAGAGGTTGTCAGTTCTTAAACCACTTGGCCAATGTTCAAAATAGTCCTTGAGTTGTACTATTAATTAAGATGTCTGACATTAGGGATTGGACCCTATTAGAAACATTTTCGAAGATCTTCTTCCCTGAAACTACTTGGCCAGTCAGAAAAAAAATTTGTCACAATAATTCCTGGGCAGCCCCCTTCGAAATATAGGTTCTGTATGTCGGCATCCCATTCAAGATGGTTATCAGTTTTATATTAGACTCTATGGACAATACATTCAAATGTTTTTTTTTATCCGAAAATACTTGGCAATTAAAATGGAATTCAGTCACAATAGTCCCTTCAAAAATGGTTTATTACAGTACCGCACATTAGAGTAAGCTAGTATTATACATGTAGTGGGTTTTCATTGAGTTTAAGTGTAAAGCAGGGTTAGCCTTTTTAAGTGAGGGGAAGTGGGATAATCACAAAAAAGTTCACATAAAAATTGGAATAGACAGTACTTGAAGCAGGAAACGCTAGAGAAATCCATGTGAACTACTGGAAAGGGAGGTTATTTAAGTCTTTTTGAAATATTTTCCTGCATGTAAAACAGGAAAAATCAAGGATTTAGGGACAAGAGCCCCCCCCTCCCCATTGTGACCCCCCTCCATAATAGATTAGACCACCAAAACATTTATTGTAAATGTCTATTGAACTGTAGAAGAGCCATAGTCCAAGTGAGTGATGCACATTTTTGGAGCTTCTTGTAAATAGTAGAATAACTGATCTAAAATACTAAATACTGTGGTGTTGATATTAAATTGAACAATTTTGATATGTGGGTTTGTTAAATACCAATGTTAAAAGAAAAGGCACATGTTTCTTATTGCCATAGTAATTTAGAATACTGAAAATGCTTGTTTGAGCATACTAATGAACATGTTGTACAATTTCATTGTATGGTTTAATTATGTTTGCATATTTGTTTCCCACAAGATGATTTTTATTGACAGTCTATACTGGTCATGTACCAGTTATCGCCATTTCCACACTGTGATTTTGCATTTGATCTTCTTCAACTCGGACTAAATTATTAATGCTTTATATTGTAAAAATTTACCAAGTAATACGTTAACCAATCGTGTTCATTTGCAGTTTCATTTCACATGTGCAGTAATATAGTCATTTTATACAGTGTCGGCCTGTCGGGTTTCTAGACAAATTTTGCCTATTTGTGTACCAGATATTGCCATCTTTCAAAATATGCATCAGCTTTTTTCAAAGTGTTAATTATACATTTCAATCCACTGAAGTACTCCAAAAAGGGATGAACTAAAAGGGAATAAAGAATGAAAGATCAGCCGATGCAATTTTCAAACTGAAAGTAGCATGATTTTTGTCAATGCGAAATTTGCTATATTTTTTTCAAGATTACAAGAAAATAGAAGACCTTTACAGTCCAAATTCATCTTGATTTGACTATTTGTAGAGAAAGCAACATAGTTAGCATTTATTTCTGGCAGAAATTAAAGCTGACACCCCAAGTTCTCTTTTGTGACATCACATGCGAAAAATCTATTTTTAAGGTGGTTGGCCACCTTATTGTCAAGACCGGGTTCCAAAGAATTCACTACAGCTAATGCTTTTTATATAATATACTTCAAACTGCTATGAGCTATGGCTATTTAAGCGATCAAAACAGCAAAATACCCACTAATAACGTAGTTTTTGGTGAAACAATTTCATAGATCTCGTTTATTGCCACATAATTACAAGGACTCTGTTGCAGCGTAATGAACATACCGTCTTTAGNAAATTCATCTTGATTTGACTATTTGTAGAGAAAGCAACATAGTTAGCATTTATTTCTGGCAGAAAATAAAGCTGACACCCCAAGTTCTCTTTTGTGACATCACATGCGAAAAATCTATTTTTAACTAATTATTATACATGACCCCCCATATAGCAATATATATTTTAAAGGGGCTCCCAAGGGATTTTATTTCAGATTTCACTGTTTTTAAAAGATTAAAACAAATTTCCTTAAGGAATGTATTTTTAGGATAATGTGGTCACTTCTGTACATAACCGTGTAACAAAAGTCATGCGTGATCTCGAAGCACGTGAAAATTGGCGATAACTGGTACTCGACCAGTAGAACAAAATAAATGTTAGTCTAAACAAAGGCTGTTTTCCCCATTTCTTTTTCTGTTTAATTTTGGCAACAGTTGTAGTAATAGTTGTGTTCAGTAAAAAGCCTAATGTCCAATGAAAGGAGCTATGGCTTTGATTACATGTATTTACATGTACTCAAACGACAGATTTCACGAGTCTTCTTTTATAGAGAATGCAATTTTAACATCCAAACAATTGATTATTTAGTAAATGAACAAATTATTTATAAACCCCACTGATTTTCTGTGACCTATAAAGTATTGAGACCAAAACAGCAAAATGGAGCAAAGTAATAGCCTGTTTCTTCTGTGTACAGAAATTGTTGAAACTGGTGATTAGATAGATATGATAGGCAACACGGAATTAAATGATGACTGTAATTGAAATACAGTGGAATCTGTCTAATCTGACACAGTAAGGAACACAAAAATATGTTGGATTTCACAGGATGTCAGAAAACTCAGGTACAGAAAACTTAAAAAGCTGTCTTTGGGACTGCAAAATTATGTCAGATTTGATAGGATATCAGTATACTCAGGTATTGGAATAGACAGGTTTCACTGTACTGTATATTATAGTATTCACTTTGTAGAAAAAAAAAACAAAAAAAAAATTTTGTAAAGAGATTTTTGGAGCTTTCAACCTAACTGAATACAGAATACAGCAATATCAGTAACTCCGTTATATTGCTGCAATTCACATTCAGACATTGTATACTATGAATGTTAAATGCCTAGAACAACATATGCAGTCCATGACATTGGCACCTCATTGGCATGTAAAATCTTTTTTTTTATTCCAGTGTGAAAAATATGGTTATGACTTTGATGGGAAGATAAATTTTTGGGATTTCCGCTATTACATGAATATGGCAGAGGAGAAGAAATATGCAGTTGATCATGAGAAACTGAAAGAATATTTCCCGATGGAGGTTGTTACAAAAGGTTTATTAGATATTTATCAGGTATTGTAGCTAAATTGATATTTACCACTCTGTGGCTGATTTTACTAATTTAGACTTCAGTTCTGTAGTTATAGTGATTGCTATGCTTTTACTTTGATATATCAGTAATTAGTTTTTGAAATCTTGGAAACTAGACATAAATGTACATGGTTTTATATGCTTCCAGCACAGTGAAAATTAATGAATAATTTTATACCATTGTTATCACAAATTTAAATCAATAAACAAACATACCTTATTATTTAAGACAGCCAGACTATAGGTATATTATAAATTTTGTTAACCTTTTCACAAATAGTTAGGCCATGTAAAATTAATTATCTGGTTCTCACATAATGACTTTCAAAAAAATGGTGAGGGAGGGAGGGTATTTAATTTATGTATTTATTTTGTATGCTCATCCATACTCCATCGTTCACTTTTCAGATTTTATGAATAAATATTAAAATATGATAAAGTATATAAAAGTAAGAGAGGACAAAACCATAAGTAAAAAAAAATAATACTCCAAAGACAATGAAAAACACTAATAGCAAAGACAATATATGTATAGTCCCTGCATCACATAAGTACCACACAGAAAAGAAAAATGTATATTGATCATACCATAATTGGAGTATGCATCATGAATCTTGGAGTCAAAGCAAACTGCAATCATCAAAGACATGAAACAGGTAAAGAAAAGACAGATCCAATATACCTCACCAGGATATGTCACCTTAAAGAAACTCCTGGAGAAAATTGAATTAGACTCCCTTATAGAGAGGGGAATAATTGATGAACCTTGATTAGATCCAATGGGAGCCGGTAAATAAGGTGTATTTGTATTATTTACTTGGTCACAAGTTGGTGACAGCAGTACAAGTCGAAGGGTTACAGTCAGATACACTGACCATTTATATAGAGGCAAATCTATCAAGGAAGTCACAAAAATAAATTCTTCCAATGAGCAAAATGATAGTGGGATCCCCTTACAGGGACTGCAATGACAGATTCTTTATTTTCGAGTTCAGAACAAGATCTAGAGAGACCCTTCTCAGACTGGATTTCAAAACATTCCCGTGCATTAAAGGATCTCCGTTTTCTGGTATTTCAAGCAGACTCGCCATACTCCCTTTTCATAATTTCCTTTACGGTTGTTTAATCCGCCAAATTCACAATAAACGATGGGTTAACATATGAAAACCTGTCAAAAGTGTCAGCGAAATCAACTTTTGTATTGTTTTTGACAAAACCATTCGGAATATAAACCGGATGTAGCGATTTCTTCAAAGAAAATGAAAAATCAAGAGAGCTTCGAATGAAATTTGAGTTGTCTCTCTTTGATCATTTCAAGTGAAAAAGCAGGAAAATTTGAACGCGGAATTTGTTACCGTTGTATTTATTTTTTGGGGACAATAAATACGGCCAGCGACCAGGTTTTTGCCCATGCGGCGGTATCTGAGAACCAGACAATTAATTTTACATGGCCTTAAATTAGAATAAAGTGATTTGATATGATTTATTTACACATGTATTTCAGTTTTTTAATTGTATTTTGTAGGAGTTGTTGAGTTTAGATTTCAAATTAATTAAAGATGCAGAAGTTTTTCATCCTGATGTAACCATGGTAATAACTCTTTATGATAAACCTTTTTTAAGTCATTTTCTTTTGCATAAGATATGCATTTGTACTTCATCAGAATACATCAAGTTATTTGTTGATATGAATAAGCATTCAGTGGCGTAGCTAGGCGGAAGCCCGAAAGACAAGGCTTCAACATCATTTTGTCAAAAACAAGTAATATAATTTTTTTTTATGACGAAAGAGAGGGAGAGAATGTTATCTGAATACAATTATCAGCCCTTTTTCCTCTCTCACACATGATTTGCCCCCTAGTAGACAAATCTTCGATTATGCAGAGGCGACTTTTGACAGTTGTTTCGCCAGAAAGTCTTCTACTGAATCTGCTGAGTCTAGAGCTACTCAAATGCGAGTAGTCACAATAAAACTAGTGATGATTTACCAAGGAGCCCTACAATTATTTCATTACCAACAAACTATCAGCACTGTCCTAACTATCCTGACATTGGACAGATTTCCATTGATGACTTGAATGAACAGGATGTTATTGGGGAAGATCCAAAATTTTCCCTCATGGAATTCTAAATTATCAATATTGAAAAGTGCGATTGATAGTAATAAAATACAGAACTAGTCAAAGATACATTTTTGTATTCAACCCAGTAGCCAGTACGTCGGAGCTGGCCAGAAAACCGATTTTATTTGAAAACTTGCAATATCAGAATTTAAGAAAAATTTGTTCAAAACTAAGAAGTATCCCCCTCTTGCATAGCTCTGTCCTAAGCTGATTTTGTCTTTTCTATTTAGACCTTATTAGTAATTTGCTCTCCATCAGCTTTTACACATATTTCGGTTAATGGATTTCCAATTATTTTGATTTGATCTGCACTGAAGAGACATAAGTTGCTGAAATGTGCATTTACAGAAACATAAATTCACAGTAACTTCGGTATTTTGTTGTTTTTCAGTCGACAGAAAATGAATACCAATTTTTACATTTACACCCATCCTCCTCCCTCAGGTCATAATACAAATACACATAGGTTGTAAAGTCATAATTCTACTTTTTGATTATGTCTAATTCCACAAAGTTAAGTCCAAGTACTTCAGAAATAATATGGCTATGGAGTGAATGTGCATGTAACAAAACTCACATAATCCCATCGTGCAGTAATTCCGGATGTATATTGCATACCTATAACAAATGAAAAGTTGCGTTATTACATAGTACAGACTCCACAGAATTACACCATATTAAAATTTTACAGCAAATGGTTAGCAAATCTTAACTTATCTTATACTGCATTATTATATTAGAATGAAAAAGGAATGCAATTATCGCTTCCCTCACATGGTTTTTTCACAGTATCATCTATGTTGTCTCTATTGTTTATTACCCTCCCCTGCTGTCGTCAGATCTCGCTTTATATTTTCTGAGGGCTGTTCCAGAAAAGTTGGTCTGGGACCCTTTGAAGGCACTTTATATAAATTGCTGTGGGTGGTTGTGTTTTCATCATCTTTTTGTATTGTATGTATGGGGAGAAATTCTATTGGTGGTGGGGGTCAATAAAAAGTGCCTTCAACCCCCCCTAAAATACTGGAGCTTCCAAGGGCTTCGCCCCCTGGCCCCCTCCAGAGCTTTGACCTGAACCCACTTGGGGCTTGAAGCGGCTCTCAAGACTCCTTGCCACTGTTGGGCTTCAACATCATTCAAGGTCTAGCTATGCCACTGGCATTTATATCATCATAACTTTAAAGGGTTTGTTTTTAAAAAAGATACTTTGTAAAAATGCCTTCTTCCTATATGACCACAAAAATTTTGTGGTTGCACTAGGGTATGGTGCAGTTGTTGACATCTGTGGCCAGCATAACAAGTTCTAGTGGACTGATTAATTACGTTGAGTTTGATGTACTTTGCGGTTTGACCCCATCTATCTGGTAAAAAGGATAAAAAAGGGGTTTAAAATTATGTAGTTGTTTGAAAACATTGAACACTTTATTTAGCTTCCCGTGAGCATTAACAGCTCCAAATTATGATTAATGAATGACTTTACCAATATTCCTTTCACAATTTCAAGTCATTTTGCTTGAAAATTTGGATTCTTTTATTGGTAGAATAATTGTTGAACAAGTTAGTGCAGAATAATGCCGATAAAAAATATGTACATTTTAGCAATATTATGATGAATTTGCCATTACTTACATTTACATTTAAGAATATAAAGTTTACACTAGACATGCACACATTTCCCTTGAATACACATGTATGTAGATAATCACAGTTATAAATGATCACTTTAAATATCTGCTGTAGTTTTACTCAGTAACACAATAGAATGTAAAATGGGATATTGCTATATTCATTCATCAGTTGAAATTTTTATTTGTATATATAGTTAAGATCTATTGCTTTAAGTCCAAGAAATTTGTTATTTAGTATTTATAAAATTAGTAGTGTTGAAATGGAATGACCAGCTGTCTCTATATTAATGATGGCTTGTCTGTAATGAATATGTCTTCATTATCTGCATGTCTTAGAGGGGCTCAGATCTTGTCAATTAAAAAAGTCAAATTGATGACATACCAATTGTAATAAGAAAGTGCAGTCCCCAAGGTGCAGTAACCACTGAACTTAGACTTTCAGAAGTGTATTTTTCTCTGTAATATAACATGATTTTCCTACAGTGGCCGAAAATTACCATTGCATGCCACAATTCACCAGCGAACTGCAATAAACAGTAATGAAGACAAGAGACAAACATAAATAACGATAGGAACTTGGCAACTTTAGAATAAACAACAGTATAATGTGTTCTTATTAGGCAAAAAAAAAATCATCGATTTAAGGAAGAACTGGAATTATAAAAAAATTAACCAAAACATGTAATGAAACAGTAATATGAAGTAATGAATTTGTATTGTATTGAACATATCTTGGCTTTGTTTTAGTATAGTGTAACAGATAAGGAAACTGGCAAGTTACTGGGATACTTTTATTTAGATTTATTTCCTAGAGAGGGGAAATATGGTCATGCTGCTTGTTTTGGATTACAAGTGAGTAGAAATAAGATTTATTTAATCTATTTTCCTGCACATTTATTTTAATGAAACAGTATGGTTTTTCAACTGTTGAAAATTACTTTCTTATTATCATTCAGTAGAAACTGGTAGCATTATGAAACTGCACCCGATCTCCCAAATAAGTAAAGTAAACTCAGGAAAAGCCATCTGGTGATGTAACATTTTGCACTAGATTCAGGAATTTGGCTTGTTATATTAAAAATTATTTTGAAGTTTACACACATTGAAACATTAAACAGAAAAAACTCTGATTAAAATGTAGATGTGCAACTTGATATGATTCAGTTTACATGCACCTTGACTTTGACAGTGTTGAATCATTCAATATAATGAGAATCCTCGAACGGTTATCTCCCGGTACCAAGTTAGTTTTATATGGTTAAAGTGGAAATAATTTTGATTTAAATATCAAAAGAGTCTATTGATATGCTAATTAAAATTATCTCCACTTTGAACCATACAAAACTAACTTGGTACAGCGAGATAACCGACTGAGGTTTCTCATTGTGCCATTACTTATTTTTTATACGACCGCAAAAAATTTGAGGTCTTGTAATGGTATGGTGCAGTCGTCGTCCTTGTCGTCTGCAGCATTGTTGTCATCTGTAGACACTTTAATTTTTGTCCAATAACTAAGTTGCAGTCAATCAATCCTTATGAAATTTTAACGAAATGTTCCTTGGCACAAAAGGAAGACTATGCTTAGTTTTGGATTTTGTGACCCTCCCATTTTTAAAAAAGGGGACAAAAATGGCAAAATATGGTGTTTTCACTTAATTGGCTTTAGAATTTCTATTATTTATCAGATTTTGATGGGGTTCCTTTCAGTGTGCTCCTGAGGAAATTTCCAATCAGTTGTATTTTACAACAGATTTCATGTCGCATGTACCCTTTATGAGATAAATGGGGCCCAAAGGGGTGAAGCACAAAAATTTTATTTTGTTATTTCTAGTCCGATTTTGATGCAGTTTTTTTCAATGGATTCCTAATGAAAAATTAATATGGTGCTTAACTATTAGATTTTTGATAACTTTTTTTCCTTTCGGAGCTATGAGGGGCCAAAAGGAGCCAAAATTGCAAATTAGCAGATAATGTAAAATTTTTATTTTTCATTGGATTTCGATGGGATTTTTTTCTTTACATTCCTCTTGTCCTAAGCTTCCAGTGGTATGACAACAGATTTTTAGCTCAAATGGCCTAAAAGGCCATGTGAGCTTTTGCCATCACTTTGCATCCCTTGTCCGTCGTCCGTCCGTCCGTCAACAATTTCAAAAATCTTCTTCTTTGAAACTGCTGAGCCAATTGTAACCAAACTTGGCCTTAACCATCACCAGGGTATGCAGTTTAAAAATTGTGTTTGATTAGTCCGAAGACCAAACAACATGGCTGTTGTTACAAAAAGAGAACATAGGGGTAAATTGCTGTTTTTATACGACCGCAAAAATTTTGCGGTCGTATTATGGTATGGCGCTGGCGTCGGCGTCGGCGTCTATGGACAGCATAACTTTAGTTCTAATGAACGGATTGTTATCAAATTTTAGTATGATGTTTGTTGGCACAAGCTTAAGGTAGAACGGGAGTTTAAAATTGCGCATCATTTTTGCGCATGTGACTTAAAATGGAATTCACTACGGGAATGTTGCCGAAACCATTTTTAATGTCTTATAATAGTTAAATTTGATGAAATATGCCACTTTTATTAAGTAACCACGCAAAATATTGGACCTTTCAGCTTACTCCTGTCCAATTAAGGGGAGATAATTTGTATATAAATAATAGGAAAAAATAAG
>MJUU01038713.1:31052-49018 GCA_002080025.1 Modiolus philippinarum | reverse complement strand
AATTGCAAAAATGTTCAGCATGTCAAGATCTACCCACCCTGAAATTTTGAAGATTATCCAAAAACCCTTGTAGGAGTTATTGCCCTTTTTCACAGAATTTTGGAAATTTTCATATTTTTCATCTTTTATTTCCAAAACTATAGCAGATGAAGGTTAAGTGTAAATTGATAAAATGTTTGCAATGCTGTGGCGACTTCAAAACTGATGTTGAAAATTATTGGTTGACCGCCATTTTCAAAATGGCCGCCAAAAAAAGGTGGGAAAATTCAACATTTTTCCGATTTCAATGAAATTTGGTTTCCAAATAGATATTGATGTTGCGACTTCAAAACCGGTGTTGAAAATTATTTGTTGACCACCATTTTCAAAATGGCCGCCAAAAAGGCGGGTAAATTCAAGATTGTCCGATTTCAATGAAATTTGGTTTCCAAAAAGGTATTGATGTAGCAACTTCAAAACTGATGTTAAAAATTGTTCGTAGACCGCCATTTTCAAAATGGCTGCCAAAAAAGGCGGGAAAATTCAACATTGTTTGATCTTAATGAAATTCGGTTTCCAAGTGGATATTGATGTCGTTACTGCAAAACCGGTGTTGAAAATTGTTTGTTGACTGCCATTTTCAAAATGGCCGCCAAAAAGGCGGGACAATTCAACATAGTCCGATTTCTATAGAATTTGGTTTCCAAATAGATATTGATGTCGTAACTTATAGATATGGTGTTAAAAAATGTTGTTGACTGCCATTTACCAAATGATGTCTTTTCTTCAAAACTGCATGATGTCAAAACTCAAAAGTGGTCCTTAGCAAGACAATTTTTGTCAAAAAGGCCCAACAAAGAAGTACAGTAAAACATGATCAGACTTAAAATAGAGTCCAATTTAATGGTGGTGTTTGCTCTACCAAAGTTTGAGAGACTGAAGTTCAAATGTATAATTTACATTGTTAGCTTGATTGTGGCAACTGAAAGCCAGGTGAGCGATATAGGCTCCAGGGAGCCTCTGGTTTTGTACTTTCTGTTTGATGAATTTTTGACTTATTTACAAAATATAGTGTTACATGAATTTTTTGCAACTTTATTCTTAACACTCTCTGCAGGGATTGATTTCAAACCTGGTTAGCAGCCTTAGTATTTATAGTTATATGGAACCCCCTTTTATCAGTTCCTTCAGACATGTACTTCCTGTTTAATGAAATATAGACTTGATAACAAAATGTTATGTAGCATTATATTTGCCAAATTTTTCTGTTTGAACTGGTTGGACTGATTTCAAACTTGGTATGCAGCTTCTGTATTGTTTTATGCAACATTTGTTTTGTCATTTATATGGAATATTTGCTTCTTGCTTGACAAAATGTGGACTTTATTGCAAAATGCAGTGAACCATGATTTTTTTATCACCTTTTTGAGAGATTGATTTAAAAATTTGTATGCACCTCTATATAATTAGTTGTAAGGAACCACCTATTGTTAGTCCTGTCAGACATGTACATCCTCTTAGAAAAAAATGTAAAAAAACATGATTTTTTTTTCAAAATTTAGTGATTAACTTTAAACTTCTTATGCAGCTGTTAGTTGTGTGGAACCTATAATTGGCAATCATGTTGGACATGAACTGCAGGTTGTTGAGCAGGGGTATTTTTGGCATTCCAATGGGTTGAACTTCTGGTTCTCTTTTGCTAAAAAATGATACATGTATTAACTTACCTAACCCAAAGTGTTGGTGTGAGCTATTGTCATCACCTGACGTCTGTTGTCCCTCCGTCTGTTTACTTTTCACATTTTCATTAACTCCTCTGAAACCACTGAAGCAAATTCCACCAAACTTTACAGGAATGATGTATGGAAGGTCCTTTTAGCTCACCTGACCCAAAGGGTCAGTGTGAGCTATTGCCATCACTTGGCGTCCGTCGTCCGTCGTCTGTCGTCTGTCGTTCGACATCCGTACGTTAACTTTTCACATTTTCATCTTCTCCTCTGAAACCACTGAAGCAAATTCAACCAAACTTTACAGGAATGATGTATGGAAGGTCCTTTACAAAGATTGCTCATTCTGTTCCGATCTGATAAAAAACATGGTCGCCAGCGCAGAACTTAGGTTTAACATTGGACCCTATGGGAAAAATCAAATTTTCATCTTCTGCTCTGAAACCGCTGAAGCAAATTCAACCAAACTTTACAGGAATGATGTACTAAAGGTCTTTAACAAAGACTGCTCATTTTGTTTGGATCCGATTAAAAACATGGCCGCCAGCATGGAACTTACGTTTAACATTGGACCCTATGGGAAAAATCACATTTTCATCTTTTGCTCTGAAACCACTCAAGCAAATTCAACCAAACTTTACAGGAATGATGTTCTACAGGTCCTTAACAATGATTGCTCATTTCATTCTGATCCGACAAAAGCATGGCCGCCAACACGGAACATGGTTTAACATTGAACCGTATGGGAAAATCACATTTTCATTTTCTGCTCTGAAACAGCTGAAGCAAATTCAACCAAACTTTACAGGAATGATGTACTAAAGGTCCTTAACAATGATTGCTCATTTCCTTCTGATCTGATGAAAAACATGGCCGCCAGCTCAAAACTTAGGTTTTACATTGGACACTATGGGAAAAATCACATTTTCATGTTCTGCTCTGAAACCACTGAAGCAAATTCAACCAAACTTTACAGGAATTATTTGCTAAAGGTCCTTAACAATGATTGCTCATTTTGTTCCGATCGGACAAAAAACATGGCTGCCAGCACGGAACATGGTTTAACATTGGACCCTATGGTAAAATCACATTTTCATCTTCTGCTCTGAAACGGCTAAAAAAAATTCAAGCAAACTTTACAGGAATGATGTATGGAAGGTCTTTTACAAAGTTTGCTCATTTCGTTCCGATCTGACAAAAAACATGGCCGCCAGCCCTGAACTTAAGTTTAACATTGGACCCTATGGGAAAATCACATTTTCATCTTCTGCTCTGAAACTACCGAAGCAAATTCAACCAAACTTAATAGGAATTATGTACTAAAGGTCCTTAACAATGATTTCTCATTTCGTTCCAATCTGACAAAAAACATGGCTGCCAGCAATGAACATTGTTTAACATTGGACCCTATAGGAAAATCACATTTTCATGTTCTGCTATGAAAGGACTGAAGCAAACTCAACCAAACTTTACAGGAATGATGTACTAGAGGTCCTTTACAAAGAATGCAAATTTTATTTCAATCTGACAAAAAACATGGCCGCCAGTTAGGGACTTCGGTTTAACCTTGGACCCTATGGGAAAAGCCACATTTTAATCTTCTCTGAAACTGCTGATGCAAATTCGACCAAATTTACATGAATGATGTACGGAAGGTACTTTACAAAATTTGCTCATTTCATTTCGATCCAACAAAAAACATGGCCGCCAGTGCAGAACATAGTTGAACATCGTAGGGCGGTATGTGAAAACTATACTTTTCATTAATATCTTCTCTGAAACTATTTAAGCAAATTGAGCTGAACTGTGATGGAATGGTGTATTGCAGGTCCTTTGCAAAAATTACTCATTTCAATAGGATCAGACTAAAAACATTTGTGCCAATGGAGAACATAGCTTAACATTAGACCTCATTGGTAAAATACATCTTTTTTGGTCATGCGTGTCATAGAAGCATTTTGTCAGGTGAGCGATACAGGCTCAGTCTCTGAGCCTCTAGTTTAAGAATGCCCATTCGGTTCTAATTGGACAAAAAAAACAGCAAGAGTAGAACTTATATTTAACATTGTACTCTATGGGAAAAATGTCCTTTTCATCAACTCCTCTTAAACCACTGAAGCAAATTCAACTTTATTGATGTATGGAAGGTTCTTTAAAAAGATTGCTCATTTTGTTCTGATCTTATCAGAGACATGGCTGCTAGTGTTGAACTTATATTAAACATAGGACCCTATGGGAAAAATTTCATTTTCATAACCTCCTTTGAAACCACTGAAGCAAATTTATGCAAACTTTACATTAGTGATGTATGGAAGTTCCTTTACAAAGATTGCTCATTTCATTCAGATCCGACAAAAAACATGGCTGCCAGCACAGAACTAATATTAATGGATAACACCATTTTCATCAACTTCTCTGAAACCGCTGAAGCAAATTTATACAAACTTTACAGGAATGATGTATGGAAGGTCCTTTACAAAGATTGCTCATTTCATCTAATCAGACAAAAAACATGGCAGCCAGGACAGAACTTATATTTAACATTGGACACTATGGAGAAAACATCATTTTCAGCAACTCTTCTGAAACCACTGAAGCAAATTCCACCAAACTTTACAGGAATGATGTATGGAAGGTCCTTTACTAAGATTGCTCATTCGGTCCTGATTGGACAAAAACAGCCAGAGCAGAACTTATATTTAGTTTTGTACTCGATGGGGAATTTGGGAAAAACATAACTTTCATCAACTAATCTGCAAGCAAATTCGACCAAACTTTACAGGAATCATGTATGGAAGGTCCTTTACAGAGTTTGCTTATGTCATTCCTATCTGACAAAAAAAAATGAACACAATTGTAGAACATTGAAAACCCTGCTGTTCAGCATTTTGTCAGGTTAGCGATACAGGCGCAGTCTCTGAGCCTCTTAGTTTTTATTGATTTATCTGTTCTTCCTTTTTACAGCCATCATGTATTGGTCCAGATGGTAAGAGACAAGTGGCAGTAGCTGCTATGGAAGCAAACTTTACTAAACCTACAGGAGACAAACCTTCACTGCTTACACATGATGAGGTAAGTCTACAGTTATCTGGAAGTTAACATGAAGTGCAACATGTTAATTATTTACTGCTGCAATAGGCTCTGTTAGTCTTGTCATGTGACCTCTCAGAATATGCATGAATTGTTGTTACTCGGTACTGTTTGCGTATATGAGAAATGTTTGATTTTTCGTTCATAGCCAAATTAATTGCGAGATTCATTTTGTCTGAACCAGAATACTGTATATCGGGTTATTTTCGCGTCGCCTTTTGTTCGCGATTTTGGAGTAAAACAGGCCAGTTAAAATTCGTTAAGTTTATATTTCGAGTTTTTTAACTCAAACTAATGCATTTGAACAGGAAGTGAAATTTACGCGTAGGCTTAAATTCGCAAATGATTGCCTACCGCCAACATAGCGAAAATTAGACACATGCGAAAAAATCCTGATATACGGTATTTTAGTCTTTAAGAATTAATACACTTTATAAAATTAACCGAGACAGAAATTAAACAAAATAACAAATTTTCTCAGTAATGTCAAGTGAAACTAGTCCTGGAAGTGAGAAAGTCGGATGATGGTTTTAGTGGAATAATTTTATACATGTACAGTCAAACTTCGATGGCTCGAACTCCCAAGGGACCGATGAAAACAGTTTGAGCTAGAGGGGCTATCGAGCTATCAAGGTCAAACTATGTTAAAACTTGAACAAAGGGACCAGGAAATGGGTTTGATGCATGCTTGGTGTTTGAGCTATTGCAGTTCAAGCCATTGAAGTTCTACTTGAGTTCCTGATTTTTAAAGTGAAAGTAGAATGAGACTTACAGTGTCCTTTAACTATCTTTTTATAGCAAGTCCAATATCTGCATGTTGATGTTTTGGAGATAATTATACCCCCCCGCAAACAAAGTTTGGAGGTATATAGGAATCACCCTGTCTATCAGTCTGTCTGTCTTTCTGTCCATCCGTCTGTCTGTCCGTCCGTCTGTCCGTCTATCCACACTTCTCGTAAGCGCAACTCCTCTTAAACCACTTGAAGGATTTTGATGAAACTTTACACAAAGGAAGAACACTATAAACCACTTGAAGGATTTTGATGAAACTTTACACAAAGGAAGGGCACTATATGGAGATGTGCATGAAGGAATATAATTATTGTCCGAAACCAGGAAGGGGAGATGATTNAAATAACACATTCGTATTTTCAGAATACATAGTAAAGGAGAAAATTATCTGGACTTGTAAACTTACTTTTGAATGTGACGACATTGCTGGAACTACATTAATAATGTTAATTTTGCGTTGCTCTTTATTTCTATTAACTAATAAATCATGAACACCTATTTTTGTTTCGTCAAAGTATTTATTTTTACAAGACCGATTGTAACTTAAAAGGGGTCTTTGAAGTGTTATGGAAGCTCTTTGTTGCATGCTGACTGTGGTTATGTTATTGTTTATCACTGATTGTTCAGGTGGAACGGTCAAGGATTTTAATGAAACTTTACACAAAGGAAGGACACTATATGGAGATGTGCATGAAGGAATATGATTATTGTTTGAAATCAGGAAGGGGAGATAATTCGACTTTGACTTTCGTTGATTTCTCCTACAATTATCTTTTTTTTTCCAAGAAAAAAATTTTGCATAGATATTGTGAAGTCAAACTGTTAGAGAGGCACACTTTTTTTCATTGTAATCCTCTTGAAAAGTTGTTTTCAAAGTGTTGTAATGAAATTTCTCTAATGCTTATGATTTTATTTTTGTGTAAAATGTCAAATAGGCTAAAAAAAGGGAAATTTCATATTTGTCTGATTTAGACAGAGTATTTTCATTGGAACCCTTGTGAAAAGTTCTTTCTTGAAGATTATATCATTATGTCCATACTTGTATTGTGTCCACACTTGTACTGTGACCACACCTGTATTTTGTCCATACCAACTTAAATTTGCACTTACCATATTGATCCAGGGTTCAATGAGGGGTATATTTGGCTACCATTCAGCGACAGCTCTTGTTTTTATTTGACTGACTATCTTCAAAATATAATACTTGAAGTTCCATGAATTGAAAAATACATTGATTTATTTTTCTATTACTAGAAAAAGAAAGATACTGAATGCAAACAACACCTAAAAAATGCTATTTCTTTTCATTAGGAGATCAAAGCCCACCCTTAATAGGATTCATTGAGGAAAACATTAATTTTATTATATCATAATCTATTAAATGCAAGGACATTGACAGGACAGTATTGAAAAAGTATTTTTGTGAAAAACATCATACAGGGATTTATCATCCTTCCCCATGGTTATATCAGCCTGTAGAGCCTTTCCGCAAAAGCCATATCTGGTTGACCCGGATATATCAGGAGTTGACCTGGATATATCAAGCGATTCTCCCAAAGTTTCAAAGGCAATAACTTTGTTTCAAGGTTTCAAATGAAACAAAATGGCTAAAAATAAACATCTATTGCATTTGCTCTTTCCGATTAGGTATTCAAAACAGAATCATGATTACACAAATAGATAAACTAGACGTCAGAAAAATTGTAGAAACTGGGTCGTTGATATATCCTGCAGAGCTTTGAAGTTTTCACATTATGACGTCATAAAAGCTCCAAGGAATGATAGAATAGCATAACAACCAAAGGTTCCTGCAAAATTCAAAATCGACAGTATTTACATTATTTCGGTCAAAATATTCATCCAGTTACATAACATTTGCCAATAAAATGTTAAAAAAAATTAAAATATGTTTTTAAGCTTAAAATTGTTGAAAATGCGAGAATGACATGTATGCCGTATTCCCGTGCAACTTTCGGAGAATTTGAAATCTCAGTTTAATAATCACAAATCTAAAATACAAAATAAACGATGATAAACAAGTTATCGGGCTTTTGACAGCTGTTGTATCGTTATATATTACCCCGCTCGCCAGGATATGAAGCTTGGGGCTCGTTCGCTACGCTCACTCGCCCCTGTGCTTCATATTCTGGCTCACGGGTTGATATTTTACGATACATAGCTGTCAAGAGCCCGATAACATATACATATTTTGTCTTTTTGTGTGTTCCTCTCGACCAAAAGTTGGGCAACACACATATATTTTGTTAGCTCACCTGGCCAAAGGCCATGTGAGCTTTTGCCATCACTAGGCGTCTGTCGTCCATCGGTCCGTCCGTCCGTTAACTTTTATTAAAAGATCTTCTCCTCTGAAACTGCGGGGCCAATACTAACCAAACTTGGCCTGAATCATCACCAGGGTGTGCTCTTTCAATTTTGTGATTTTTATGTCCGTAGACAAAACAACATGGCCACTGTTACTAAAAATAGAACATAGGGGTAAATTGCTGTTTTTTGCAAATTACTTGAAAACCGTTACAGATATCAAAAATCTGACACGTGGGTAAAAATGATCAGCATGATGAGATATACCCGCCCTGCAATTTTTGGCCGGGTTGCACAGAGTGCAAATCTGGGTTATAGTATGGTGAATGTCGGGCGGGCGGGCATGCGGATGGGCGGGGAAAATGGGATACTGATTTTGTGAAATCAACTCCTCCTACAGTTTTCAACCTACATTTTTGAAACGTCACATAATGTTTCTATATATATTGTAGATGTGCACCTCCCTTATTGGAATTATTTTGAAAATTTTTTCCTGTTTTTACAGACTTTGGAACTTAGTCATTTTTTATGGACATTTTCAACAAAGGGTACCTATTTTGTGAAATCAACTCCTCCTACAGTTTTCAACCTACAATTTTGAAACTTCACAAAATGTTTCTATATATATTGTAGATGTGCACCTACCTTTTTGGAATTATTTTGAAAATTTTTTCCTGTTTTTAGGGACTTTGGAACTTAGTCATTTTTTATCGACACTTTCAATAAAGGGTACCTATTTTGTGAAATCAACTCCGCCTACAGTTTTCAACCTACATTTTTGAAACTTCACAAAATGTTTCTATATATATTGTAGATGTGCACCTATTTTTTGGGAATTATTTTGAATTTTTTTTCCTGTTTTTGACAGACCCATTAGGGAACCTAAAAAAACAACACTTTATAGCTAGAAGCACCAAAACGCAACCCGGCCATTTGATTCTTTGACCCATTTTGAAGAATATCCGATAACCCATCTTGGAGTTATTGCCCCTTTTCCATAAAATTTTCGTTTTTTTGTTACTTTTAGTCTTGTATATTGAAAATGGTAGAAGATAGAAGTGAAGTTTAAAATACAAAAATGGTCAGCGTAGTAAGATCTACATTTCCTGCAAGTTTGAAGAAAATCTGATGACCCACATAGGAGTTATGGCCCCTTTTTCTTTGAATTTTCACGATTTTATAACATTTTTACTTTTATTTCAAAAACTGTTTGAGATGGAGGTTAAATGTGAATTACAAAAGTGTTGAGGTTTTCCAGGACTACAATTTCTACATATGTTCAGCAGATTAGCATCTCATCCAAGATGGCCGCCACTAGGGGACATAGTTTAACATAGGGCCCTATGGGAAATGCATTCAAAGATCTTCTCCTCTGAAACCACTGAGCCAGTGTGGACCAAATTTTGTCACAATAGTCCTCAGGTGGTCCCCTTTAAAGTTTGTGATTTTTGTGGTTGTACCTCATCCAAGATGGCCACCAGCAGGGAACATAGTTTAACATAGGGACCCTATGGGAAATACATTTAAAGGTCTTTTCTCCTGAAACCACTATAAGCCAATAGGAACCAAACTTGGATACAATTGTCCTTGGCTGGTTCCCCTTTAAAGTTTGTGATTTTTATGTTCGTACCTCATCCAAGGTGGTCGTCAGCACAGGACATAGTTTAACATAGGACCCTATTGGAAATGTATTCAAAGATCTTCTTCTCTGAAACTACTGAGTCAATTGGAACCAAACTTGATCACAATAGTCTCCCCTTGAAAGTTTGTGATTTTTATGTTCATACCTCATTGAAGGTGGCTGCCAGCAGAGAACATAGTTTAACATAGGGACCCTATGGGAAATGCATCCAAAGATTTTCTCCTCTGAAACTACCAAGCCAAATTTAACCAAACTTGGTCACAATAGTCCTTGGCTTGTCCCCTTCAAAGTTGGTGATTTTGGAGTTCGTACCTCATCCGAGATGGCCGCCAGCGTGGAACATAGTTTAATATAGGGACCCTATGGGAAATGCATTCACATGCCTTTTCCTCTGAACCTACTTAGCCAATTGGAACCAAGTTTGGTTACAATTGTCTTTGGGTGTTCCCTTTCAAAGTTTGTAATTTTTATGTTTGTAACTCATCCAAGATTGAAAATGTAACATCTGGTGAACTGATTTATAGTATGAATAGGTGGTCTCTTTGTGACACTGAATAAAACCAGTCACCAGGTGAGCGATACAGGCTCATGTGAGCCTCTAGTCTTTTTGTGTGTTCCTTGCGACCAAAAGTGGGGCAACACACAACACACTGTCTGTCCCTCTACAATCTACATAAAGGGTTCATGAAGTTTCTTACAACCTTTGGACTCAAGAGGTTTTAAAGTACCAGTTTAAGGTCATCAACTTAGAAGAGGATATGAATTGTATGAACAATATAGAGGTAAACTAGAATAAAAGGGACTGTAATCTTATTTTTGATTAAAAAAATTCCAACTCATACCATGCATATATTTATTTTGTAGGTAGAAACTTATTTCCATGAATTTGGACATGTGATGCACCAGATTTGTGCTCAAGCTGACTTTGCATTATTCAGGTAATGTTTAGTGCCATTTGTAATGGAAAATAATATGAAAAAAAAACAAATAAGCTTGAAAGATTTCATTCTTTTGATTAATCTTGATTTATTATTTCCCTTTAATTGTCAGCTAACTAGATACACTGAGGAACAATTGATTTTAGAGAATGTATAAGGTGAATGATACATGCATAGTGATTTACTACATGACATGATTACTAAAACATGGCATTATTTGTCTATATAAAATTAGTAAGTAAAATAACTAAAACCTAAGTCTAAAATCAGATTATCAAAACACATTAACAAGATCATGCTTATATATATATATATATATATATATTATTGTGAGTATAAGTTTATTGAACCAAAAGCAAAACAGCTAATAAGTATAACATATATACATAACATAATAGTATAGTTATTGTCCATTGTGTATGACCTTAACGGTCTACTGTTTCCTATTGTGTAACCAATTTAACAATTTGATTATTCTATTCACATTATTTTTTTGACCAACTGGTATTGCTAGACTACAACATATATTGGAAATAGTTTTTGGTGGATTGCTATTGTTAACTAATCAACACACTCAGTGTCCTTTTGAATTGTTCAACAATACTTTTGTATATCAATCTGTAATAGCCTGGGGTGGTTTTACCTTGATCTGTTGATGAAAATAAGGACTATATAGAGTTTATATTTAATGAAAAAAGAATGCACCTTAACAAATTATTAAAATTACATCATTTTGAAATAAATATTGTGATATAAATAAAGGGAATTTGATTTAGTTGTATTTTTTTACATTCCATTAATGAGTAGATTTATATATCTTTTTAAGGTAATACTTTTTCAAGGTAAAACCTCCCCAGGCTATTACAGATTGATATACAATAGTATTGTTGGAAAATTCAAAAGGACACTGAGTGTGTTGATTAGTTAACAATAGCAACCCACAAAAAACTTTTTCCAATATATGTTGTAGTCTAGCAATACCAGTTTGTCAAAAAAATAATGTGAATAGAATATTAAATCAAATTGTTAAATTGGTTACACAATAGGAACAAGTAGACCAGTAAGGTCATACACAATGGACTATAATAGCATAGGAGGAAAGATATATTGCATATAAAATAAATCACATATCAAAACAGTACTTATTGTAGTCTTAATTCTGTAGCATATTTCAAAAACTTCCCTTAATTAGACAGTTCCTTTACATTTTGCATAGATAACAATTAAATTTAAAAACAGATGAATGTGTATTATAACACCTTTTAATGTACTTTCGTCTTAAATCATCATATTTTGGAGTACTGTTATACCTAAGCTTCACTCTGTCATATCAATATCACAGGGAAATATTTTGGCAGAGAGGAGATATCAGAATTTTTATAGAAGAAAAACTTTTGTTTTGAAGTCCATTGAACATAAAAACCAATCCATGTTGAACATAATCTAATCACCTTAAGACAATGCAAATAACCGTGTATGGAATTATGTTTGTTTGTTTGAAAAGGGAATAGACCCTTTCACTATAACTGCGGTCCTATGATTTTGAGTGGAAGATAAAAACAGTTCCCGCTGAAATGACGTTGTAGGACAAATAATCAAGACGTCACATATATTATGACGTTGCAGTTTAGCCACTCAAAGGCATATGAGAGCATGCGCAAAATTCAGGACCGCAGTTATCGTGAAAGGGTCTATTGGATTGTATAAAATTTATAAGCCCAATCTTGTCATCAGATGTGTAACTGTACTTTGCTTGACATTCATCTAACAGTTTTGAAATGGGAAAGTTTTAAAATGTCAAATTTGTCTCGATCAAAATAACTCGGCAACAAGTGAAAATGGAATATGAAATGGCATTCCATGGTTTAAAAACCATACCTTAAGTGAAAAATTCCTAGATATACAAGTGCAATAATTTACCAATCTTCTTCTAAGAGAAAATACATTCAAATAAAATACAGAATTCATTTTTAGCATGACAAAGAAATTATTGAAATCATGAAAAAATCAGATTATTTATATTTTGCAGTGGTACAAATGTAGAAAGAGATTTTGTAGAAGCCCCATCACAGATGTTAGAAAATTGGTGTTGGGAGAAGGAACCATTGAGTAGAATGTCAGCTCATTATAAAGATAATTCCCCAATTCCAGATGATTTGTTACAGAAACTATTAGACAGTCGTAAAGCTAATGCTGGTGTATTTAATCTAAGACAAATTTTGCTAGGAACATTTGATCAGACTATACATAGAGTTGAAAAGGTATGTATATTACATTCATAACTAATGTTCAGTAAAAATGTCTCCAAGATTTTCCTTGGCTTGTTTTAGTTGAAATGTCATCTTTTTATGTCTAATGCTGGAAATGGTTAGTTATATGGTGTAAACAATAGTCAGGTCTGTTTGTTCCCAGCAGGGAACATAGTTTAAAATAAGACGCTATGGGAAATGTAATGAAAGATCTTTTAGGGCTATTCCATTTTGAATTCCCACCGGGGGGTAGAACACCAGTGAATTTTTTTTTCTGTTGGTGGTGGGTGAATTTCTATTATATCCTAATAGTTTAATTATATAATTTAATTTTTTTCTCTTGGTGGGGGGTATAAAAATAAGTGGCGTTCCACCCCCTGGTGGGAATTTTTCCTGGAATAGCCCTTAAACTCCTAAAATAATTTTAATTAAAATTTTGCATACAAGTCCTTTGGTGGTTGTCTTTAAAGTTTGTGTTTTTTTTTAACCCATCCTGGATGGCTGTCAAAGCTGAACATGGTTTAAAATAGAATCCTATTTGAAATTGAAATGCATTTGAAGATCTGTGATCTGAAATAGCCAGAACAATAACAACGAAATTTGATCATAATAGTCTTGAATTGAATGATTTTTAAAATGTTTGTACCTTATCCAAAATGTCCACCAGTGGGTGACATAGTTTATTGTAGGACCCTTTTGGATGCATTCTGAGATCTTTCCCTCTGAAACAACATGACCATATCGAACCAAACTTCTTATGTGATCCAAATTAAAAAGATGTTTTGATTATGTTCATACCTAATCAAAGGTGGCAGGTATCAGGCTACACAATTTACAAGTACTACATATCCTGTTTTGCTATCGAAAGGCGATGGTCCAGGTGAACAATACTGACTTTTAAGAGCCCCTTGTTATTCACTGTTATCAAATTTCATGGTACATCTAGTTGACAACATACTAGAAATTTATATTATCAAAGAAATATAAATTTTTTGTGTGTGATTTTATACATTAATCACACTGTGTAAACGGTGTACTGTGCCTTCTTGATATAAACAGTGTCCTTGATAGAATGTGCCTTCATGTTTCTTTTTACCTGGATTTTAGGAAACATGAAGGCACATTTCCACTAAGGACACTATATTATACGGGGTACTGTGCCTTTTTAATTTCTAACAAAGAACATGAAGGCACATTTTATAGAGGACACCGTTTACATAGTGTGACAATGTTTGAAGGACTTTTTCTATTTACTTACACTAAATTTCTATTTACCTATTTACCTGGTGTACNACAACAAAAAAAAAAAAAAAAAAAAAAAAAAAAAAAAGCTAGATATGCTTTCAAAGAAGAAAACACTGAAAAATATGTTTCTGTTCCAGTTGATAATGACACAAGAAGTACTGTTCAAACCATATTCAACCAAGAAAATAAATATTTTTAAAACCTTAAATATTTGGGAGCCATGGTATTTCAGGCTTGCTTTGGAATGAAGTTGAAGTGCAGTTATTTCCATGACTCATTAGAACCAGTAATACAATGAGAACAAATTATAACTTACATTTAAAAACTGATACTTGCTAGGCAGGATATTCACTCCAAACATAATTCAAGTGCGATAGAAAGAATTTTATTTGAGACACAAAGTTCAGCATAAAGCAATGGCCAGTGATTAACAAATCAATAAAAAATAAGATACAGCTGTTTCCCTCAATAGTATGTCTTATGGTGGAAGGGATTTCCTTCCAAAGTCCCATAATTTTATCTGCAAAATGTATGCAAATTCTGCTCTGAACCTGTTATTAAAGTAAACAGAAGTGTTTGCCATGCTGTGCACTGTCAACCAACCCCCTTAACAATAATCACAAGTGCAAGGACATATTTTAAAATTATTCATGATGATAGTTTTTCTATGAAGCAGACACTTAAATTCTGTACTTTAATATGAAACAAAATATGCTTACCTACAGTTTTATTCCAGACAAATAACATTTGGTGTGGTTGGAATGCCCTGTTAAACTTTGGTAAAATCAAGAAGTTCAGAATGACCCGTAATGGAACTTTACCAATGCAGTAAAATTTGATATAAGCTTAGATTGTTTTAGTATTGTCCTTTGTGACATTTGTTGAGCTTACAAATTAATTCTTTAAAGACAGCCAAGGCTGTTTTTAAGATAAAATGTAGAAGAAAACCTACATATTTATCTTGGAAAAAAGAAAGATTAGAGTTACTCCCCTCTAGTCAAGTCAGTAAAATATTTTATTCTTCCGTAAATGGTGGTTTACTGTGGGAGATGACCAGTGTGAGATCGATGCACGCGACCTCATCTCACACCGGTAAATGACCAACCAGACTTGTTGATTTTTGTGATACAACAATCGTAACCATGACTAAACGTCATAAAACACCTGACGTCATAATGTTAGGAACACTCAAATGGCGACAACATTGTTCACACGGTATAAGTTTCTAGACTTTTCTATCCGTGTTTTACGGAAGAAATAGGAACTTGCATTCGGTCAAAATGAAAGATCGGGATATCTTTCACTCGTATAAGAAATTCTACGTCTTTTACTCTCGTTCCGCNGCTCCACTCGAGAAAAGACGAAATTTCTTACACTTGTGAAAGATAGCCCGATCTTTAATCTGACCTTATGCAAGATCCTATTATTCTTTATTTGTTTTAACAGGCAGACACTGCATCTGTATTTTCCAACTTGTCCCAGGAATTATTAGGTTTTCCAGCTACTCCGGGTACTAACATGCCAGCATCATTTGGACATTTAGCAGGTGGATATGATTCTCAATATTATGGATACTTAGTAAGTACATTTTTTTTTTCAATTTGAATAGAAAACTATTGTGGATTGAATGATGCAACTTGCTAGTAAAAAACAGCAAAAGCAAGAAAAAGGTAAAGGTATGTTGCAACAGTGTCAGTTCCAATATGTATGATGAAACAATTTCTAAACCTGATGGTCTCCATACCAATTTGTTTGTGTAATCAGTTGTTTTGGATAGGACAAGATAAATTTTGATAAGTTGTTAAGTATCAAATATTTGGTTTTTGGATTACTGATGGTTCAGCTTGGGCAGGATTCACTATAATGATCTTTATTGGGTTCCCCTGTACAGTTTGGACAGGTTTTACTATAATGATCTTTATTGGGTTCCCCTGTACAGTTTGGACAGGGTTCACTTTAATGATATTTATTGGGTTCCCCTGTACAGTTTGGACAGGTTTTACTATAATGATCTATATTGGGTTCCCCTGTACAGTTTGGACAGGTTTTTCTATAATGATCTTTATTGGGTTTCCCAGCACAGTTTGGACAGGTTTTACTATAATGATCTGTATTGGATTTCCCCTGTACAATAGGACTAATACAGCATTTTGTGGTTTGCAAAAGCATCTGTATTCTTTTGCATATGAAAAAATTGATATGGATAATGCAAAAGTACATCATGCAATGAAGTATCATATTTCTGATGATGTTTTAATAAGCTAAACAAAATTATACCCAGTTCCAAAAAATTATTTGTGATGGATACACTTTTGGCCTTGTCTTTCCTCTGCCTATTTATTCAACTGTTTGATTATCTATTACACTTTGTTGGTCATAAATTTCTAACCTTGTATATATTAGTGAATTATATCATAAGCTTTAAATTGATGAGATTGAAATGTTTAAGCTATTTTCAGGTTTTTGTCTTGGGCGAGACAATGCGACCATAGAATCCGGCGTCGGCGTCGTCATTAACATTTGGTTAATCCTAATGTTAAACTTTTTTTGACGTTCAATAACTTTCTGAAATCTTACTCAATATTAGTGCCATTAGTTGCACTTAGATTTTTTCAATCAAATTTTTTTGGTGCACAATCAAATTTTTAGCTCGCCGGGAGCTATTGTCATACCCCCGGTATGCTTCAATATATATCGCAGATGTGCACCATGCATTTTGATTTTCATTTATTTTATTTTTTTTCAGATTTTTTAGCTATCTTTGGACTTTGTCATTTTGGCTTACTGGCAACATAGGATATACCTCCATTATCCGCAACTCCTCCTAGACCGCTTGGTACTTTCCAAATGCTTAACAAAAGCATTTTCGGCACCAGCATCAGCAAAACTTTAACTGGCTTGTGGAATTCAATATATATTGCAGATGTGCAAAATGTTTTTAGTTTTTCATTTTTTTTTTTTTTTTAGATTTTCCAGCTATCATTGGACTTTGTCATTTTAGCTTATTGGCAACATAGGGTATACCATGATTTTCTTAAAGTTTGTTTTTCTCTGATTATCCTTGGATTTTGTCATTATATAACCAAACAGGAATTCTATAATATATATAGTGCAGGCGACACATGTGTTCCGCGGAACACCCATGCATTTTGATTTTAAGGAATTTGCTGAAACTGTCAAAGACCAGTTGTTTCTTGGGATTCTACCTAGCAACCATATCCTGATATAGGCCAAACTATAATAACAGCAGAGTGAGCAGGCGTGACACTAGGTTTCACAGAACCTTTACGAATTATTAATGGTACTTCTACAAGAAAATGCCTTGTTCAATGTGCTGATACTTTGTCATTTTGATTTTTTTTTTCACTCTTCAACTTTAAAATAGGTTTTCTAAGTAGAAATGATTTCATACTTGGTCTAAACCTTGGTAATAATAAAATTGCCATATTGTAATGATTTATGCTTGTACGTACTGTTTTCTGATACTTATATCATTAAACTGTGGGTCAAAATTGCTTCAGTTGCATTTATTGGAATGATTGAATATTAGGTTTGCAGCTTATAATTATATATCTTGATGTTTAATCACTGTCATATTTCAGATGAATCATGCTACTTGTTTTTTTTAGCATTGATGTATAAGGAGTGAGGGTATGTATTTGTGGATCTTTAATCATGGACATGATGGGGTGTTGTAGTGTGGGCATGCACACTTGTTTTTATACGACCGCAAAAAATTTGAGGTCGTATAATGGTATGGCACTGTCGTTGTTGTCGTCTGGCCTCGTCATCTGTAGACACTTTTGTTTTTGGTCAATAACTTAAATTCCAGTTGACCAATCCTAATGAAATTTTAAGACAGTGTTCCTTGGCACAAAAGGAAGGCTTGGGTGGGTTTTGGTTATAAGTTTTCTCGGCTTCTACAGGTGGGAATGATTTGATATTTAGCATTAGGCTTCCAAATGATGAGTTGTACAGTGTC
>MJUU01038713.1:5912-22156 GCA_002080025.1 Modiolus philippinarum | reverse complement strand
GGGAAAAGCATATATTGACTATCTTCTCTGAAGCTACTGAAGCAAATTGAACCAAACTTTATAGGAATGATGTGTGGAAGGTCCTTTACATAGTTTGCCGAAAATTTTTCGATCCATGAAAAAACATGGATGCCAGCACAGAACATAGTCCAACATGGGACTCTATGGGAAAAGCAAATATTTGCTATCTCCTCTGAAGCAAATGGAACCAAACTTTACAGGAATGATGTATGGAAGGTCCTTTACTTAGTTTGCTAAAATTTTTTTGATCTGCGAAAAAACATGGCCGTCAGCGCAGAACATAGTTTAACATGGGACCCTATGGGAAAAGCAAATATTTGCTATCTCCTCTGAAGCAACTGAAGCAAATAGAACCAAACATTACAGGAATGATGTATGGAAGGTCCTTTAATTAGTTTGCCGAAATTTTTTTGATCCGTGAAAAAATATGGCCGCCAGCGCAGAACATAGTTTAACATGTGACCCTATGGGAAAAGCATATATTTGCTATCTCCTCTGAAGCTACTGAAGCAAATTTAACCAAACTTTACAGGAATCATGAATGGAAGGTCCTTTACTTAGATAACTACATTTTGTTTTGATCTGCGAAAAAACATGGCCATCAGTGCAGAACATAGTTTAACATGGGACCCTATGGGAAAAGCATATATTTGCTATCTCCTCTGAAGCAACGGAAGGAAATTGAACCAAACTTTACAGGAATGATGTATGGAAGGTCCTTTACTTACTTTGCCAAAATTTTTTCAATCCACGAAAAAACATGGCTGCCAGCGCAGAACATAGTTTAACATTGGACCCTATGGGAAAGCAAATATTTGCTATCTCCTCTGAAGCTACTGAAGCAAATGGAACCAAACTTTACAGGAATGATGTATGGAAGGTCCTTTACTTAGTTTGCCGAAATTTTTTTGATTGCGAAAAAACATGGCCTTCAGCACAGAACATAGTTTTACATGGGACCCTATGGGAACAGCATATATTGACTATCTCCTCTGAAGCTACTGAAGCATATTGAACCAAACTTTACAGGAGTGATGAATGGAAAGTCCTTTATGTAGATTGCCAAAATTTTTCCTTTCTGCCAAAAAACATGGTCGCCAGCGGCTAACATAAGTTTAAAACATGGGACTCTATGGGAAAAGCATATATTTGCTGTAACCTGAAGCTACTGAAGCAAATTGAACAAAACTTTATAGGAATGATGTATGGAAGGTCTTTTATGAAGATTGCTGAAATTTTTCCGATTCCCTTAAAAACATGGCTGCCAGTGCAGAACATAGTTTAACATGGGAAAAAGCATATATTTGCTATCTCCTCTGATGCTACTGAAGCAATTCAACCAATCTTAACAGTGAGGATGTATGGAAGGTACTTGGATCTGACAAAAAAGATGGCCTCCAGTGCAGAACATAGTTTAACATTGGAGCCAGGAATGAGATAACCATCCTTATAATCATCATATCTGAAATGTATAGAAGGTCCTTTGCAAAAATTATTCATTTCAATAGGATCAGACAAAAAACACGGGTGCTAATGAAGAACATAGCTAAACATTTGACCTCATTGGTAAGAAAACCTCTTTTTTAGTCATGTATGGCGTAGAAGCATTTTGCCAGGTGAGCGATACAGGCTCAGTCTCTGAGCCTCTAGTTCCTCTTCCTGACTAATTGACTTATTAAATTCATGGTCCATGAATGATGCTTAGATTGACTGCTACAAATGCTATATAAATCATTTTAATTGCCAAGTAGACTGCAACAATAGTTGAGAGCTACGAACAAAGTCCACAAAGGGTCCAATTCAAAATTATGTCCTGCTTTGGCATCCATCTTGATTTCCCAGTCAAGTTTCTTTCTTTTCAGAAACTACTTTAATAATTGAAATGATGTGTTGCATAAATAATTTTGGGGCACTTCTATGAAATATATTTGTTTGTTGTTCATTTGATGTCTTATGATGGGTATGAAGTTCTTATTTGAATAATACCAAGTGGTAGATAGCTTTCAGTACTGTATTAGTCTGTGATGACTTAGAGTTCCAGAGCCCTGGATTTTTTTGGTCACATTTTTATTTTGTTTGTTTGGGGGTTTTGCATAGCTCTTACATTTTCCAGTCTTAATGGGACCAGAGGAGCCAAGATTATTTTTGTGTCGCCTGCACATGTAGTGTGTGGAGACATATAGGATCACTTTAGTCGTCTTGCGGTGTCGTCGTTGTCGTTGTTGTCCGTCCCACTGTAACACTTTTCTCAGCAACTGCAATTCACAACCACTTGAAAATTTGTATGTGACTTTTGTATTAGGTTCCGTATTGCGCTTATCAAATTCAGGTCTGTCGGACATCTACTTCCTGTTTACAGACTTGGAAAATTTTCAACAAGTACAGTCAATGATAAAAATTATTGTAACACTTTTCTCAGCAACTACAAATCACAGCCACTTGAAATTCTGTATGTGACTTTAGTATGGGGTCCCATATTGCACTTATCGAATTCAGGTCTGTTGGACATCTGCTTCCTGTTTACCGACTTGGAGTATTTTCAACAAATACTGTCAATGGTAAAAATTTTTGTCACACTTTTCTTAGCAACTACTTATCACAGGCGCTTGAAATTTTTTATGTGACTTTAGTATGGGGTCCCATATTGTGCTTATCAAATTCAGGTCTGTCAGACATCTACTTCCTGTTTAGTGACTTTGAGTATTTTCAACAAATACTGTCAATGGTACAAATTTTCGTAACTTTTTTCTCAGCAACTACAAATCACAGCTGCTTGAAATTTTGTATTTGACTTTAGTATGGGGTCCCATATTGCACTTATCGAATTCAGGTCTGTCAGACATATACTTCCTGTTTACCAACTTTGAGTATTTTCAACAAATATGGTCAATGGTACAAGTATTCATAACACTTTTCTCCGCAAATAAATATTACAGCCACATGAAATTGTGTATGTGGCTTAAGTATAGGGTTCCATATTGCGCTTATGGAATTCAGGTCTGTCGGACATCTACTTCCTGTTTACCAACTTGTCTCAGTAAAATGGCTCTTTTAAAGTGCAGGCGACACAAGTGTTCCATGGAACACCCATCAATTTTTTTATTATTTTCTTATCAGATTTTAATGTTATCTGTTTCTTTGGATTGCTGTTGATTTAACCTGGCAGATGTTGCCTCCCGAGTTTTGCATAGCTCTTACTGTTAAGAACCTTCCTGACCCGAAGGGTCAGTGTGATCTACAACCATCACTTAGCATCTGTTGTCTGTCCATCTAAACTTTCTTATTTTCATCTTCCCCTCTGAAACCACTGAAGCAAATGCAACGAAACTTTACAGGAATGATGTATGGAAGGTCCTTGAAACATGGCTGCCACCTTGGAACTTAGGTTTAACATTTGACCCTTTGGGAAATTAATTTTTTTCATCAACTGCTATGAAATTATTGATGCAAATTTAACCCAACTGAATTGGAACAATGTATGCAAGGTCCTGTACAAAGATTGATTGTGGTTGGATCTGACAAAGAAAATTGCTGCCATCATGTAACTGAGTTAAATATTGTACCCAACTGGGATATCACATTTTGATGATCTTCTCTGAAACCACTGAAGCCAATTCAACCAAAATATAGCTTAACATTAGACCCTAAGTGAAAAAAACATCATTTGTGGTCATCAACATAGACATGGCTTATATTAGAAGCATTTTTGTCACTTGAGCGATTCATGCTCAGTCCAAAAGTTAAATAGAAAGGTTGTTTCAACATTTGTTGATATGTTATGCAATTCAGTGAGCTAGAATTATACCATGCTGCTGATTGCATAGCCCTGTATATAAAATTGACAAATGAGGAATATATTTTTCCAGCACTTCACATTACTTTAAGTAGATTAGTTAGAACTCATAGTTATTTGCAGTACTATGAAATCATATGTAGCAAGTTTTATAACTTTTCAATCATATTTATAATTGTAGTGGAGTGAAGTATTCTGTATGGACATGTTCTATTCAAGATTTAAGAAAGAAGGTATTATGAGTCCCAAGGTTGGTGGTGATTACAGGAAATATATCCTACATCCTGGGGGATCAATTGTAAGTACTTTATGTTTTAATTTCCTTAATGAGTAAACTTAAGGTATTCCTTCATTCTTCTCCATGAATTGTAAAGTTTTAATGTATTGGAAAAACAAATCACAACAAAAAAAATCTGATCATCACTGGAAATCTGATAATGCTGTTGTATTAGTACCCTATTTTTCCAAGCCATCCTCTAAAGCTGATGGTTGATACTGAGATATTAAAACATTCATATGGAAACTTTATGTATGAAGCATAGTATACCAATATTCCAGGCAAAATTAGAAGTGTAGAGTAACTATCCTGAAGTTGCTAAATGAAATGATATTTAAGGTAGTATGGGAGTTTAAAATTGCACGTCATTCTTGCGCATGTGACAAAAAATGGAATTCACTATGGGAACGTTGCCGAAACCATTTCCAATGTCTTTTAATAGTTAAGTTTGATGAAATATGCCACTTTTATTGCGTAACCATGCAGAATATTGAACCCTTCAGCTAACTCCAGTTCAATTGAGGGGAGATAATTTGTATAGAAATAATAGGAAAAATGTGTTTTTCGCGATTTATTCAAAAATAAGATAGGTGACCCCCAATTTTTTTTCAGGGAAATTGAAGGAAAGTATATTAGCTATTCATTTACCAATTTTTAAAAAATTCTATCGGATGTAACTAAAATAATTTAAAATTTTATTAGAATTTGCTAATTTTCCCTATTATTTCAATCAAAATAGCAGATTTTTACATTTCATATTTCATTCTTATATGGCCGGTGACCCCTTATTTTTATTTTATTTTTCGTATGCTCTAATAACAAAGGGTAAATCATGTAGATATCAGAAAATTCTATCTGACTTAATTTTAGACCCCATACCACCTTAATAAAATTATTATATGCCTTTAAAAACACAGTGCATATCAAACACATTATGGTGGTAGGGGGGGCTACAAGCTGTCAGATAGAATTTTCTTGTATTTTTGTCCCCCGCTGCACCGTGACGGTGGAACCTAATAATGGTCTGTGTCCGTCCGTTCGATCGTTTGTCTGTCCGTCTGTCAGTATATCACACTTTTTTGGACGCAACTCCTCAGAAACCGCTGGTCTTAATTCATTAAAATTTTACAGGATTGTTAGTCAACATTAGTACTAGATCATATAGCATTGCCATTTCGATTTGTCAAATTTTGTGGGAGTTATGGGACTTTGATTATTTCCACATTGTTATACAATGGCAAACATTGTTATACAATGGTAAATCTTGTCAACGCAACTACTCAGAAAATGCTGGTCAGAATTCATTCAAATTTTACATGATTGTTAGTCACGATTAGTACTCAATCATATCGCGTTGCCATTTTGATTTGTCAGAGTTTTGGGAGTAATGGGACATTGATTATTTCCACATTGGTATACAATGGCAAATCTTGTGGAAGCAACATCTCAGAAACCGCTGACAAGAATTCATTCAAATTTTACAGGATTGTTAGTCATAATATATAACAGATCATATGGCATCTCTGTTTTGATTCGTCAAATATTGTATTGGTTATTGGACTTTAAAAATTTAACAATGTTATACAATGACGGATCTTGTGGATGCAACTCCTCAGAAACCACTACTCAGATTTCCTTCAAATTTTCCAGGATTGTTAGTCACCATATGTACTAAATCATTCAATTTATTTGAGCAATATTGGACTGCAACTTTTTGGATAATAAATATTTAACATGTATGAAATTAAAACTAGGATATTAGCATAAAATCTCATGTTTGGTATTATTAAATATAAAAAAAAACAGCAAGTTTTATTGTTCAAATAGAAGTGTTCCTTTTATTACTAGAAATTAGCTTAGATATGTACATCAAAATACTTTTTGGGGTGTTTTAAACTAAAAAAATAAGATGTAATGAGAAGTCATAATTTTAAAAAGGGAGATAATAAAACCAAAGAAGGTAATCAATCTAGTCACTATTTCTTTTGCAAAGTTGTCAAAACTTCAAGGAAAGATAGAGTGAACAAAATTTTAGAATTAAAAGTTCTAATTTTGGTTAATTTCCTGAAACTCTCAAAAGACGTATTATTTTTGAGGATTCTACTTAGCAACAATACATACCTTTCAGTGATAGCTGTTTTCTTTTCAAATATGTTTTGATTTCAGCAATATGAATTGCTTAAATTATATGGGAACCCTTGCCCAACTCTTTTTATACCCCCGTTACATAGTAGTGGGGTATACTGGTTTACCTCCATGCGTTCGTCCTTTTCTCCGTCCGTCTGTAACCACACTTTTCTCAGAAACTACTGTACAGAATGAATTCATATTTTGGCAAAAGCTTCTTCATGATGGTCCGATGTGTATATATAGATTTCAAGGTTACTGCATAAGTACTTCCTGTTTGCCTAGACTTCATTGTTTTTTACCTGCGTCACCAACGGTGACCGCAGGTCTAGGAGCCGCTCGACTCCGTCCGTCCGTCCGTCCGTCCGTCCGTCCGTCCGTCCGTCACGCTTTGGGGGTACCAAGTTTGTGTAATCTGAAACTCCCGACACCTTTAACCCGATACTTTTGAAACTTTGCACAGTTGTTCTGGACACATTGAAGATGTGCACCTCCCCTTTTGGTGAGATTTGGAAAAAAATTGTGGAATTAATCCATTGTTGAACTTTGTCATTTTTTCATCAAATTTTAACATTACGGTACTGAGTATGTGTAATCTGAAACTCTGACACCTTATATCTGATGCTTTTGAAACTTTGCACAGTTGTTCTGAACATATTAAAGATGTGCACCTCNTATACATGATATTCTGTTAGATTGAAAAAAAAAAACAAACAAACTTTCTAAGTTGAACATGAGAGACGGTGACGCAGGTCCAGACATGTAATTGGTCTTGTTTATTGATGTACAGCATATGGAATTTTTCTTCACAATTTTTTCTGAAACTGTAAGAGAGATTCAATTGTTGTTATGCACAGATCTTCCTTATGGACCAATCTATGGTGTATTCCGATTTTAATGTTATGTCATAAGCACTTCCTGTTTGCCGATACTTCATTGTTTTCATTGTTGTACAAAATATGGAATTTTTCGTCACAATTTTTTCTGAAACTGTAAGTGGGATTCAATTGTTGGTTTGCACAGAGCTTTCATATAGTCAAATCTATCGTGTATTCCGATTTCAAGGTTAAGTCATAAGCACTTCCTGTTTGCCAAGACACCATTGTTTTTCATTGTTGTACAATATATGGAATTTTGTCACAATTTTTTCTGAGACTGACTGTAAGTTGGATTCAATTGTTATTTTGCATAGAGCTTCCTTATGGTCCAATTTATAAAGTATTCAGATTTCAAGGTTAAACCATAAGCACTCCTTGTTTACTTAGACTTCAGTGTTTTTCATTGTTGAACAATATATGGAATATTGTGTCACAATTTTTTCTGAAACTGTAAGTGGGATTCAGTTGTTGTTTTGCACAGAGCTTCCTTATGGTCCAATTTATCGTGTAATTCGATTTTAAGGTAATGCCGTAAGCACTTCCTGTTTGCTGCGACATCATTGTTTTTCATTGTTGTACAATATATGGAATTTTTTCGTCACAATTTTTTCTGAAACTGCAAGTGGGATTCAATTGTTGTTTCGCACAGAGCTTCCTTATGGTCCAATTTATGGTGTAATCCGATTTCAAGGTAATACCGTAAGCACTTCCTGTTTGCTGCCATGGCATTGTTTTTCATTGTTGTACAATATATGGAATTTTTCATCACAATTTTTTCTGAAACTGTAAGTGGGATTCAATTGTTGTTTTGCACAGAGATACCTTATGGTCTAATCTATCGTGTATTCAGATTTCAAGGTTAAGTCATAAGCACTTCCTGTTTGCCAAGACACCATTGTTTTTCATTGTTGTACAATATATGGAATTTTGTCACAATTTTTTCTGAGACTGACTGTAAGTTGGATTCAATTGTTATTTTGCATAGAGCTTCCTTATGGTCCAATTTATAAAGTATTCAGATTTCAAGGTTAAACCAAAAGCACTCCTTGTTTACTTAGACTTCAGTGTTTTTCATTGTTGTACAATATATGGAATTTTTCGTCACAATTTCATTTGAAACCATAAGTTGAATTCAATTGTTGTTTTGCACAGAGTTTCCTTATGGTCCAATCTAGGTGTTGTGTATATGGACTTCAAGGCTATATTATAAGCACTTCCTGTTTGCTGATATGTCATAGTTCGTCATTGTTGTACAATATATGGCATTTTTGTCACAATTTTTTCTGAAACTATAAGTAAGATTCAACTGTTATTATGCACAGATGTTCCTTATGGTCCAATCTATCGTGTATTCTGATTTCAAGGTTATGTTATAAGCACTTCTTGTTTTTGGAGATGTCATTGTTTTTCATGGTTGTACAATATATGGAATTTTTGTCACAATTTCTTTTGAAAATGTAAGGCAGATTCAATTGTTGTGCAGACAGTTATGTTGAACATGTTGGTTACTAGGATTATATCATTGTGTTTGTTCTTAGAATTGTGTCCACACTGGTACTGTGTCCACACCTGTATTGTGTCCCTATACAATTAAATTCACACTTGCCACATTGATTCAGGGTTCAATGAGCGGGGGTATATCAGGCTGCCATTCGTCGCCAGCTCTTGTTTTGGAATGGTGGTCTGAAATGGGTGGAAATGGATAGTGGAGCTTTCTGTTGCCACAGAGATCAAACCAGAAAACTGGAATTTTAGAAGAAAGTGTTCTGATAGATATATTTTTTTTAACTTCATTAACTTGATTATTAGGGGAAACCCTGCCCAAAAATGTTTTTTGCAAGGGGGAGCTGGAATGTTTGATTCCAGCAATATGTATTACTTAAATTTTAAGGGGAACCCCTGCCCAAATGTTTTTTGGAATGATGGTTTGAAATGTAATGGATAGTGGAGCTATAGGTTACCACGGAAACCAAAGAAGAAATCAGAAATTTTACAAAAAAGTATTCTGCTTCATATTTTTTTTTACCATTTTAGCAATATGTATTAACTAGATTATAAGGGGAACCACTGCCCAATCTTTTTTTTAGAGGGGGACTCAAAATGTTTGATCAGCATTTATATATATTACCTTAATTATAAGGGGAATCCCTGCCCATTTTTATTATACCACCATTTGGAAAAATTATACCACTGCTTTGAAAAAGCGGCGGGTATATAGTGATGGCCGTGTCCGTCTTTTTGTCTGTCTGTCCGTCACACATTTTTGGTCACAGTTTTCTCAGCTTGTATATGTTGGAATCATTTCATATTTGGTCAAAAGCTTGATTATGATGAGTTGTAACGTGTAAGGTATTTTTGGGTCTGTTGTGTTGCTACTTCCTGTTTGCCGATATGTTGAAGTTTTACTATAACACACTATGGATGAGAAATTTTCGTCACAGTTTTCTCAGCTTGTATCTGTTGGAATGATTTCATATTTGGTCAAAAGCTTGATTATGATGAGTTGTAACATGTAAGCTATTTTTGGATCTGTCGTGTTGCTGCTTCCTGTTTGCCTATATGTTGAAGTTTTACTATAACACACTATGGATGAGAAATTTTCATCACAGTTTTCTCAGCTTCTATCTTTTGGAATGATTTCATACATGGTCAGAAGCTTGATTCTGATGAGTTGTAATGTGTAAGCTATTTTTGGGTCTGTCGTTTTGCTACTTCCTGTTTGCCTATATGTTGAAGTTTTACTATAACACACTATGGATTAGAAATTTTTGTCACAGTTTTCTCAGCTTGTATATGTCGGCATGCTTTCGTCAAGGATTTCTCAGCTTGTGTATATTTATACCCCCGCTCCGTAGGAGAGGGGGTATACTGTTTTACTCTTGTCTGTCTGTCTGTCCATCTGTCAGCCATTCGTTCGGAACATCTTTCGTCAAGGATTTCTCAGCTTGTGTATGTAGTAATTATTTGATATTTGGTCTGAAGCTTTAGTATGATGAGTTGTATTGTGTCTCCCAATTTCAAGTCTGTAAAGCATCTACTTCCTGTTTGAAGATAATTTGATTTTTAGGCCATGTGAGCTTTTGCCATCATGATGGGTGCGTCGTCTGTCATCTGTCCGTCCGTCCTTCCGTCTGTATGTCTGTCAACAATTTCAAAAATCTTCTCCTCTGAAATGACTGGGCCAAATGTAACCAAACTTGGCCAGAATCATCACCAGAGAATGGCTTCTCAAAATTGTGTTCGATTAGGCAGTAAGTCAAACAACATGGCAACTGTTGCTAAAAATAGAACATAGGGGTAAATTGCAGTTTTTGGCCAATAACTGGAAAACCGTTACAGATATTAAAAATCTGACTGGAGTTAAAATGAACAGCATGATGAGATCTACCTACTGTGCAATTTTGAAGAAAATCTGAAACCCATCTCGGAGTTATAGCCCCTTTTCCTTAAATTTTCAAAAGTTGTGCATTTTTTATTTTTTATTTCAAAAAGTGTAACAGATAGAGGTCAAGTGTAAATTGCAGAAATGTTCAGCATATCAAGATCTACCCACCCTGAAATTTTGAAGAAAATTCAAAAATCATTGTAGGAGTTATTGCCCTTTTTCACAGAATTTTCAAATTTTACACGTTTTTTTGTCTTTTATTTCCAAAACTATAGAAGTTGAAGGTTCAGTGTAAATTGATAAAATGTTTGCCATGCAATGGTCACTTCAGAACTGGTGTTTAAAATTGTTAGTTTTCAAAATGGCCGCCAAAAAAGGCGCGAAAAATTCAACATTCTCCGATTTCAATGAAATTTGGGTTGCTAATAGATATTGATGTTGCGACTTCAAAACTGATGTTGAAAATTGTTCTTTGACCGCCATTTTCAAAATGGCCAACAAAAAAGGCTGGAAAATTCAACATTGTCCGATTTCAATGAAATTTGGTATCCAAGTGGGAATTGATGTCTTTACTTCAATAACGGTGTGGAAAATTGTTTGTTGAATGCCATTTTCAAATGGCTGACAAAAAAGGCGGGAAAATTCAACATTGTCTGATTTCAATGAAATTTGGTTTCCAAATAGATATTAATGTTGCGACTTCAAAACTGGTGTTGAAAATTGTTCGTTGACCGCCATTTTCAAAATGGCTGCCAAAAAATGTGAGATTATTCAACATTGTCCGATTTCAATGAATTTTGGTTTCCAAATAGGTATTGATGTTGCAACTTCAAACTGATCTTGAAGATTGTTTGCTGACGGCCATTTTCAAAATGGCTTCCAAAAAAGGCAGGAAAATTCAACATTGTCCGATTTCAATAAAATTAGGTTTCCAAATAGGTATTGATGTTGCGACTTCAAAACAGATGTTAAAAATTGTTCATTGACCGCCATTTACAAAATGATGTCTCAATTTCAAAACTGGTGTTGAAAGTGGTCCTTAGCGAGAACTTTTTTTGTCAAAAAAGCCCAACAAAGAAATATAGTAAAACATTATCAGACTTTAAATACAGTTCAAGATGTGTTGATCGAGCTACCAAAGTTTAAGAGACTGAAAATCAACTGTATAACTTACAATGTTAGCTTGATTGTGGCAACTGATAGCCAGGTGAGCGATACAGGCTCCTTGGAGCCTCTGGTTTCCCATTACAGCTATATATTGAAAATTTTCGTCAAGGATTTCTCAGCTTGTGTATGTAGTAATGATTTGATATTTGGTCTGAAGCTTTAGTATGATGAGTTGTATTGTGTCTCACCATTTCAAGTCCGTAACTCATCTACTTCCTGTTTGAAGATAACTTTGATTTTTCCCCATTATAACCATATATTGAAATTTTTCGTCAAGGATTTCTCAGCTTTTGTATGTAGAAATGATTTGATATTTGATCTGCAGCTTAAGAATGATGAGTTGTACTGTGTCTCCTATTATCAAGTCCGTAACTCGTCCACTTCCTGTTTGACGATTACTTTGATTTTTTCCCATTAAAGCCATATGTTGAGTTTTTTCGTCAAGGATATCTCGGCTTGTGTATGTAGGAATGATTTGATGTTTGGTCTGAAGCTCTAGTACGATTAGTTTTATTGTGTCTCCCCTTTTCAAGTCCATAACTCATCTACTTCCTGTTTGATGGTAACATTATTTATCACTGCAACTATGCCTATGCTTGTATTGTGTCCACACTTGTACTGTGTCCACACTTGAATTATATCCACACATACTGAACTTAGCATTGCCATATTGATTCAGGGTTCAATGAGCGGGGGTATAGCTGGCTGCCATTCGGCGACAGCTCTTGTTTCCTGTCTGCTGTGTTGCTACTTCCTGTTTGCCGATATGTTGAAGTTTTACTATAACACACTATGGATGAGAAATGTTCGTCGCAGTTTATCTGAATTGTATGGGTGGGAAAGATTTCAAATTTGGTCTGGATCTTTATAATAATGAGTTGTAACGTGTAAGCTATTTTGAGGTATGCCCTATTACCATTTCCTGTTTGCCAATATGTTGAAGTTTTACTATAACCATTTATGGATGATAATTTTTCGTCACAGTTTATTTGGCTTGTATAGGTGGGAATGATTTGAAATTTGGACCAGAGCTTTATGATAATGAGTTGTAATGTGTTAGCCTTTTACAAGTCTGTTGTGCATGCACTTCCTGTTTGCCGATTCTTTGATGTTCAACTATAACTAAACTAATGCTGTATTGCAACTTCCTGTTTTCTTGGCTTGTATGAGTGAGGGCGATTTCAAATTTGGTCTGGACAACTGATTAAAGAATTGTATTACACTTTGGAAGGGGAGGGATTCATTTGTGGCCCAGCAGACCACAGTAATTCTAGTTTTTTCAATTGTGGTCTGAAATGGGTTGTAATTGATAGTGGAGCTTTTGGTTGCCATGAAACCAAGCCAGAAAACTGAAATTTTACCCCAGAAAATATTTTATTGAACGATTTATACAAATATGTATTAACTAGATTATAAGGGGAACCCCTGCCCCAAGTTTTTTTTTGAAAGGGGACCAAAAATGTTTGATTTCAGCAGTATGTATTACCTACATTACAAAGTAAACCCCTGCCAAATTTTTTTTTTTCAATGGTAGTCTGATATTAGTTTTAAGTTTCTTGTGCGGTGGGGGACATATGGCTATGCGTAGCAATCTTGTCATGACTAAAATTTTGTTATAAAGAGCATTCAAAAAATAAAATGAAAATTGAGGGTCACAGGCCATATAAGCTTAAAATCTGTTATGTAAAAATCAACTATTTTGGGTGAAATAATAGTGAAAATTAGGGAATTTTAACAAAATATTAATTTATTTCAGATATATCAGAGAGAATTTTTTTTTAAATTGGTAAATAATTAGCCAATATACTTGCCATTGATATGCATGAAAAAAATTTTGGGGTCAATAAACTTTTTTTGAATATATGGCAAAAAACTGATTTTCCCTATTATTTCTCTACAAATTATCTCTCCTTATTAGAAGAAGAGTTTGATCAAAAGGTATAATATACTGCAAGGTAACCTAATAAAAGTGATCAAATTTAACTCTCCTATTTACATTCCCATAGTGAATTCCATTTTTTGTCAGATGCACAAGAATGATGCACAGTTTTAAACTACCTACTACCTAAAGTTCAATTAAAGCAAATCAGTCATATTACTGGGTTTTCTTTAAAAGAAACAAACTACTAAGAAAGACAATAGAGAACTTGATAATTATGATGTATGTATTTTAATTGTATGAAAAATATTTAATTCCAGGATGCCAGTGAGATGTTGAAAAACTTTCTTGGTCGTGAACCTCAACAAGAAGCTTTCTTGATCAGTAAAGGACTCTTAACACAGAAATTGTGATACACAATGACACAGGATGTAACAGTACAGTAAAGTGCTCCTGATACCTGTCAAAACCAATAGGTGTCTTGTTATACTAGCTCATTAATAATTCCAGGTTGATGATTTTCACATTAATTAATATAATTAGAAATAAATTATTTATTGTAGGCTGTGGTTTATTTATCATTTTATGCCATATCTGATGTTGATTTGTTTTTTGATATATCATGTAACACATTTTAAAACATAAGAATTAAGATAATGGATACATTTGCCAATTATTAGATTAAGTACAGCAAACTTCTTTATAGAAAAATGTAAGGAACCCAATATTCAAAAGATAGAAATAGGTAGTTAATCGAGTCTATCTTGATAATTTGTATGAAATTAACAAGGTTTAAAGTGCTCAGACCAAAAATATCAGATTTGGCATGTTTTTCTAATATTTGGTTTCATGTTTTCTCTAACAAGTGTTTGCATGATCGTTTCAAAATTATGATTGCATGATATTGTGTTGAGTTTGTTTATACATGAACACATGTATGCCTCTAGAACTTCTTCATACATTAAAACACCAATGCATCTAGAATATTATCTTGCTCAAGTTTGAAAAGCAAGATTATAATGTAGATAGATATTTCAATGTAACACTGATATGCATTTACTTTAGCAGTCTATATCCATGGCCAAGCAATGTCAAATTTATATACCTAAGCAAAATGATTGCCTGAAGATGTCAGTATGCAGCAGAACTACTGTCGTATTAACGTGGAAAGACATTGTTGTGTCACCTGCTTTAAGCAGATCGAACAAAAAGAGATTACTTGTGCTGACATCCTGCATTGTCGTCTAAAGTTGTTGTCTGCCAATTTGTCAATCTGTAACACTCCTACAAAGACTTTTTAAGGATATTTGTGCACCTCATTTATTTGAGCACCTTATTGTCATAATTACAGATGTTAGAGTTTAGCTGACCCAAAATGGCATATCTCTAGTGCAGTTGACACATATTTCCATTATCAAACACTCATCAATTTTTGTTGAAGTATGTTATGCTTATAGGCATATTGATATGTCATTAAGCTCATCTAGCTGTATAGCCAGGTCGATTTTGTAATCAATTTGTGCCAGTTCTTGATCTGTCTACCTTTGGTAAACTTTTCAGTCTTCTTCATTGAAACCAAAAGGCCAATTAGAACAATTTTAGTGTAAGGGTGGTCCCCTTTAAAAATTACATCACTCATATTTATACCCAATCAAAGATTGTGCCAGCAGGAAAAATAATTTAAAATTGGACCATATGGGAAAGGCTTTTAAATATATCCCTTTGGAATATTTGGCCAGTTGGAACCATGCATGGCCTGAATTATCACCAGTGTATCTATTTTAAAAATTTAATTTTTATCCCAGTTGCAACAAAGTCGAACTTGGCTTATTATTTAATAATTGGTGTCTGGGCGTCCGGGCGTCAACTTTTGGTTTCCACATGATATCTCGAAAACTACAAGTCATATCTGAATGAAACTTTGCACAGGCAGGAGTTATGATTAGAGCGGGTGTCAACTTTTGGTTTCTGCATGATATCCTGAGAACTACATGTTATATCTAAATGAAACTTTGCACAGACATGAGTTATGATTAGAGGAGGAACCCTATTGATTTTGAGGTTTGTGTGACAAAGGTCAAGGTCACAATTTCTAAAAATATAACAAAAATTAAACATTTCAATAAAGCCTAAAATCACATGCTTGGTATTATTTGATAACAAAAATAGCTAATAAAAGTTTTATTGTTCATACAAGAGTAGTTTTTTATACGACCGCAAAAATTTTTGCGGTCGTATAATGGTATGGTGCTGTCGTTGTCGTCGTCGTCATCGTTGTCATCGTTGTCGTCCTCATCGTCGTTGTTGTCATCTGTAGACACTTTTGTTTTTGGTCAATAACTTTAGTTCCAATTGATCAATCCTTATGAAATTTTAACACAATGTTCCTTGGCACAAAAGGAAGGTTTTGCTAAGTTTTGGTTATTTTGGCCCCATCCGTTTTAAAAAAAAGGGGCCAAAAAGGGTTAAATTTTTTCGTTTTCACATATTTGACTGTAGAATCTTTATTATTTATCAGATTTTGATGGGGTTTCTTTCAGTGTGCTCCTGAGGAAATTTCCAATAAGATGAATGCCAACGGATTTCATATGGCATGTACCGTTCATGAGATAAATGGGGCCCAAAAGGGACAAATTTCCAAAATTTTGATTTTTTAGCTCACCTGACCCGAAGGGTCAGTGTGAGCTATTGCCATCACTTGGCGTCCGTCGTCCGTC
>MJUU01038712.1:87881-99536 GCA_002080025.1 Modiolus philippinarum | reverse complement strand
CTTGTGTAGTTCCCTTGGAAATTGTTGCATGTAATTATAATTTTCAGCTATTGTAAGTGTTTCCTGTTATCCATTTTTTAACATTCATTTCTCTTCAGAGTAAATAAAACATTGGTAATCCAGAAATTAAAAAATATTTATAAAAGCTGATAGAGAACCAATACCCGAACGGATAAATATTGTCAGCCAAAATCTGCTATGGTTATATAGCTTTGCAAGAGAGAGAGAGAAACTAAATAGTCTTGGAGGATTCCAAACCAAATCAGATTAAGTGTCCTCTTTTGTCATCTTTTGATCATACATTACCAATAATTACCAAACTTTTTCAAGTACTTTAATTGCCGTTATATTCATATAGCAGTTTCATGATATATTATTATCCAGTACATTTCTTGCACATATATCATCAGTACGCTTAAGCAGTGCACCTTTGAAGTAATGTTTAAAGGAAGTTGATTTCAGTACTGAAATCATGTTTTCAGTAACTTTGTCGTAGTGGATTTATCCGGTTCCCCAGACATATTAAGAAATTTGCTTTTTGTGCAACATTGCCGTAAGAACGGACATAACGCTACACATTTGTGAATGGGAAATTTATATTAATGTGTTTATAATCGTCCACCTTGAACCAAACATACATCACACAGGTAAAAAGCAATGACCAAGTATTTTAAATAAATAAATTTTATTAAAAAGAACAGAATACCATTGGGAGAGGGGTATTTATTACTATGCCTTGTGTAAAATAGGTAAGCAATTTAACCTTTTTATCACAATCATATTCATCAGACCAGTAAATCTCAGATAAAAGTTGTGACAGTTTTTTTTTCACAATAAACTCCTACTATTCCTAATATGTGAATCAAGCTTACTCTATTTGCATGTTTGAAATTAACATAGTCATTATAAATGTTTGGTACCCAGACACCGGTTTGGTCCTACCTCTGGCACTTACTGGTGCCGGTACCAAGTCCGGCTTTCCTGAATGGTGAATAAAAGGATATGGAGTAAATCCACATGAGACAAAGTCTCTACAAATACATGGTAAAAATCAAGCAAAGGAACAACGCTTTTATGGTGTTCTTCATCTTGAAGTCACCAGTTCCTATCTTTATTTACATTTTCCCCTTGTCTTCTAGTGTAGTTCGCCTGTGAATTGTGGCATGTAATTGTAGTTTTCGGCCATTGTAGGTGTTTACTGTTATCATTTGTTTGTAAATACGGGTAATGTATATATAACGTTCACCCTGTCGACAAACCAGATCTTATAGGATTTATTTGAGCATGTTCAAGCTATTTATCCCAGTTTAAACTTTTAACGGATCATTTACCTAATATTTGTGCGCTACGCTTCCTTAAACTTTAACTGTACAAAAATGTACAAAATACAGATGAAAGTTGCATATTTATATTTAAGGTTTTTTAGAAGTTTGGTTTTCCTTGAGTAAAGCCACAGTATTTTACAAGCTGACCTTGTTTCCTTGAGCTAGTCGGTAGATTAGCGATGAGTATTATTTGACTCATCTTTCTAAATTAAATTTTGTTCCATTCTTTTTGTTTTCAAGACAGTGATTTTTATGCCCCGCCCACGAATGTGGAAGGGGCATATAGTGTCACCCTTGTCCGTCCTTCCGTCCGTACGACCGTACGTCCGTACGTCCGGTTAAGTTTTGCGTTAAGGTACATTTCTCAGAAACTGTAAGGTATAGAACAATGATAGATCTTTGATAGTACAACATAGTTCACTAGGCAGTTTGACTCTTTGACCTACATTTCATGGTTGAGTGACTCCGGTTAAGTTTTACATGCAAGTCCATTACTCAACAACTACACATTATAGGACAATGATGTTTCATCAAATTAATTGCCTTGATGAATACTACCCAAATCATTGACAATTAGGTGGCTTTGACCTACATTTTACGCTTCAGTGACTTTGGTTAAGTTTTGCGTTAAAGTCCATATCGCAACAACTACTCATTATAAGACAATGATGTATCATCAAATTAATTGCCTTGATGAGTACTATCCAAATCATTGACAAGAAGGTGCCTTTGACCTGCATCTTACGCTTCAGTGACTTTGGTTAAGTTTTGCGTTAAGGTCCATAAGACAATGATGTTTCATCAAATTAATTGCCTTGATGAGCACTACCCAAATCATTGACAATTAGGTGGTTTTGACCTACATTTTACGCTTCAGTGACTTTTGTTAAGTTTTGCGTTAAGGTCAATTTCTCAACAACTACACATTATAAGACAATGATGTTTCATCAAATCAATTGTCTTGATGAGTACTATTCAAATCATTGACAATTAGGTGGCTTTGACCTATATTTTACGTTTCAGTGAATTTGGTTAAGTTTTGCGTTAAAGTCCATTTCTCAACAACTCTCATTATAAGACAATGATGTTTCATCAAATTAATTGCCTTGATGAGTACTACCCAAATCATTGACAATAACGTGGCTTTGACCTACATTTTACGCTTCAGTGACTTTTGTTAAGTTTTGTGTAAAGGTCCATTTCTCATCAACTACACATTACAAGACCATGATGTTTCAACAAATTAATTGCCTTGATGAGTACTACCCAAATCATTCACAATTAAGTGGTTTTGACCTACATTCTATGTTCAGTGACTTTGGTTAACTTTTGCATTTAAGTCTGTTTCTCAATGACTATGTATTGTAGCATCATGATATTTCACTGCAACATTCATTTATAAGAGAACTACCCGTTTCACCAAGAATTGGGTGTCAATGACGTACATTTTATGCTTGAATGACTTTATTAAATTTATGGGTTAAGGTCCCCTTCTTAGCAACTACACACAATAAACCATCACAATTCACTGACAGAGGACTCATTTTATGCCCAATTGACTTAGGTCACCTTTAGTGTTAAATTTATTGGCGGGGCATCCATGTCTTACAGACACATTCGCTAGTTTAGATAGTAGTCTACCTGTATTGAGTTAATTTTTACGTTTAATATACTATAGTGAATCATTATAGAGAAAGGATATGCTTGGATATCCATACACCGGTTTAACTATACTGTTAGGTAGTGACGGAACCAAGTTCAGCTGTCCCGAGTTCAGTTCATGTCGTTATTCACGTTTGTCTTTGAATGTGTCTTTCATGTATAGTGTAAAGTAGAGCGGCGGATATGTAAAAAGACGTTTATTTAACGAGTTTAAATTACCCAAAAGCCCCATGGAATTTTATTGCCTAATATCATTTATCAACATCTTAACTCTCAGAAAATGGCTGTCGTCGCGTTAAATTGTGGTCCCTTTGACGTAAAAAATGGCGACTTTTGACGTTACCCTGCTCTTCAATATACACATTGGAAGGCTTTGAACGAATTTTATTGAATTCACCAGTTATTCTTGAAACTCAATACAAAAGAAAAAAAATCAGGCAATAGTGTACTTGATTATGCATTAATAGATCCTTATAAGTTCAAACATAGCCCAGTACGACCGTTTACAAACTTGGTAAAATTAAGCATTAAAATTGATGTTTTTTAGCACCCACCTTTTAATCTTTTACATATTTGTTGATAATGTCTCATAACTGATTTGACAATTTTTTCACGTAACTTTTGGCGTATTTGTTTCCAGAATACATCATTTCTCCACGTTAAATTTTTTTATCAAAAGTTGTTTTTTGCAAATATTTTCTTCCTGTATTTGAACAGTGTTGTACCGATTTGGTCATAATTTTATGATATACCCTTTACCAGGCAGTCTGTTTTGAATGATATTTCTACAATATTTCTATGTGTTTGGTGTATGTTTGACATAAGTACCATTCTAAAAATACGTGACAAATGTTTATAATGTTTTTATTTGCTCACCTATATAAAAAAGGTGTAATTAACTAAAGGGTGTGTTTGAGTATTGGGTATGTTCGTATAGTTTTGATATGAAAAGGCGGAAATGTACTTGTTGCGTCAAATCGGAGTCCAGCTCTGCTATGCTAAGCAAAAACTTGAAACGACAAAACGTTCTAAAGATGAAAACAGCCTCACTTAACAGAATATGTGTCATCACTTAAATTAAATACCCCAGAAAACTGAAATTTCCTGAAATCATAAAACATCAAAAAGGCTAATATTTCATTGTAAATTTCTAAATATTGCGCTAAAAATTATATGGTGGGAAATTGTTAACAGAAGAAAATCCAACAAGATATGCCATTGCGTTTTGTTTACGACACTGACATCATTGGCGGATTCAAGTGAGGGTTCGGGGGGTTGGTACCCCCCCTGTTTGCACAATAATGTATTTTTAATGAATATCTTAATGTTTTACTAAGAAATACCCCAAAATACCTCAAAATGTTTCGAGCCTCGTGCCGCTCGGTGAAATATCATTTCACTTCGAATTTGGACCCCTCTTTTCAAATTGTCTGGATCCTGCCTTGACAAGCATTTGCATGTAGTTAATGGGCTTTTGCCTATGGTCGATTTTTCTTTAATTAAAGTAATAGGTTGCATCTGTTTTATTCTTATATGGAAACTGTCAATGCTTGGCAAAAAGTTCTACTTGATCTCAAACATTTAATATCCTTTGACTTCGTGTTCTTGATTTTTTCCAATGGGCCAATGTGTTTTCGATTTTTCTCTTTACGAATTACCTTGTGTGTTTTACACAAAAAGATGCCCTGTGAATAACAAGCAGTTCTTAAGTGAACAAGTATGAACCAAGCAGATTTCGTTTCTAGAAAACCTAACTTTTTTTTAACTTAAATGCGAAGATCGCGTAGAGCTTTAACAGCACACAATAAAGTCACATACTTTAAAAGGTAAAAATAAAAGATAACTATTATCAAAAATAACCTTGATGATTCTTGACTAAATATATGATGATTCTTGACTAAATCGTGCTGGAAGTTTTGAGTTTGATTTTTCTTCCGTAGTGTGACAGTGTTCTACCAGCAGACTAGGCTCCTGTAGCTAGCCGGCAGATTAGCGGCGAGCACCCCTTGACCCATCTTTCAAAATTACGTATTGTCATATTCTCTCCTTTCAAGATTGTGGTCATGGAGTTAGTGGTTTACCTGTATTGGGTTTTATTCGTATGTTTTTATACTATAGGGAAACGGGACAGATAAAGGGGCGGTTTGGGTACCCATAAACCGGTTTAACCCTACCTCTGGCTTTTGCTTGTGCCGGTACCAAGTCCGGCTGTCCCGAGTTCCTATAGTTGTTGACGTTTGTCTTTTGTCTTATTTGTGTTTTTCCTGTGTATTATTTCCCTAGCGGATTGTGGCATGTAATTATAATTTTCAGCCATTGTAAGTATTTCCTGTTGTCCCTTTTATTTCAATGAGCTCATTCGATGTCAACAAAAGGTCCAAAAACCATGGATTCATATGTTGGACTTTGTGTTTTTGTGAATGTCAAACGTAAGAATCATTTAGATGTTTGCCCCCCCCCCCCACACACACACGCCAAAATATATGAGGAAACTTAATTTTGATATAAATCTTCAATGGCAATGACAAACATGAGTCATAATTGTTGCAGACACCTTGTTCAATAGTAAAAACGTGTGTCAAATACCTTGTTTTTAGTCAAACTTGAACCGATGGGTTCATTGTGAGAAAAATTGCCTTGTTTGACCTTGAGTGAGGTCAAATTCAATGAAAGCTATAGCAGCACAGATCGCACTTTAATGCATTCAAAACTCGGTTTAAATACGACAACTCTAGTGAAATTTATTTATGTATTGGAAAATCCTTTACTTGAAAACAATTATTTGACCTCAAGGTCAAAGGTGAATGTCATAATGAAAGTCAAATGGTACCAAGTATTCAACTTTTTTTGTGATACACTTATTTGCCAAATATCTGAAAAGTATGTCAAAAATTAAGTAAGTTATACCCCGGCAAACTAAAAATACAGCTCTCAGGGCTATGACCTTTGACCTTTAAATAAAGTATGTTTGGACCATGTCAGATAGCGACGACAGCCATTTTCTGAAAGAACAAACATTACACTTTCGTTTAAGATAATAAAAGTCCATGGGGCTTTCGGGTAATTTAAATTTTGAAAATTTGCCTCCTCGCCGCTACACAGTTTCCTTGTAAATTGTGACTTGTCATTGTAATTTTCGACCATTGTAGGTGTTAAATGTCATCCTTTCTTTTTGATTATTAAGCATGTTACACAGTAGACATAGTCGTCCTTCGATCTGGTGTTTTTGGAGAGAAAATGTCGTGTTTTTTGGGGCGTGTCATGGTTTCATTGAGAGAATATTAAGTAAAACATAAAAAAACAGACGGCATTTCTAAGATTGAAGAATATAGCGCTCGAAGAAGAAAACTTAGGATAAGCCTATCATTGGATTATTGCATTTTGTTTTCGCAAAAGCGTTGTCACCTTATTCTAAAAAATCATTTTCACTTGATTTGTTGTAATTTATAAGCAAAATAGATTTTTTGTCTTTTTTATTAACACAATGTACATTAACAAATCAATATACATGGCAACAATTAAATTTAAAGCAGAAAATTTGTAGTTATTTCAATTTTCCCATTTGTTTATGTCCTGGTTTAATTGAGAGAAGTCCACGTTTTATGGAGTGTTGTCCTGTTTTATGGAGCGATTGTCCGTGTACTATGGAGAGAAATTAAACTTTGAATTTGCATTTGGACCAAATTAGCATGACAATAACGGAACATAGAAAATGAAGCATCAGGTGCAACTTTTAATTTGGAAAGAAATGACTGTAAAAAGTAGGAAACTTTAATGATAAATAATACTTGGTGTGTCATGAGTAATTAAAAGAAAAGAAACTATTTTAAAACTAGGGGCTCTCAAGGGCCGGTATCTTTCACCAGGACAAAGGCCGATACATATAGTCAAATAAACTTCTAATTTGAACGGGTCTCGTTTTTCAGCTATACATTGGCGGATTATGGGAGGGGTGGTTCCTGGGGATTGAACCTCTCTTTTTGGTCATGTCTTTTTTGAGTGAATATGCTGATATTTTACTTAGAAATACCCTTAAATTTTTTCGCGTCTCACTCGGCTCGGCCAAATATCCTTTCACTTTTAATTGGAACCCCTTTTCAAATTGCCTGGATCCGTGCCTGCTATATATATGCACATTGGTAGTTCCCTCTCCGGGATTCGAACCTTCACTGTTGTGACATCTATGGCAACACCGGCTGCACTACGACCAGCGCCCTAGACCACGCGGCTACCTAGGCTATATAAAAATATAGCTTTCGGTAACCGGGTGATACCTCCTCATAGGTTTAAGCAGTACATGATGTATAGGTGTCTTGCAGATCAGTTGTTTGTATAGCAGAGAGGATTCAATGTCTTTCGACAAGGAATGCCGTCACACAAAGTTATAATTTTTATATCGTTGTCTGAAGTGGATGACAACTCTTCATACTATACCTGTCCAATGGATAATATCGTGAGACATTATACTGTGCTTGATGAATTATTTATATATATACGTCTGAAAATCAGCCCAACATTTTTAGATCTGCACATTGGTAGTTCCCTCTCCGGGATTTGAACCATCACTGTTGTGACATCTATGGCAACACCACCTGCACTACGTCCAGCGCCCTATATGTGTGTGTCTGTGTGTGTGTGTATGTGTGTGTGTGTGTGTGTGAATCTTTATGTTATATGATGCAACATTTAACTTTCCCTGCTGCCTGTCATTTTGGATAAGGTGTGGAACTGCAGAACACAATTGCAGGACAATTTGAAAGAGAACGTTTGTCCCAGAGTTTATTTCCAACTTGCCAAATGATTTCAGAAGGGAAGATCTTTGAACGTATTCCAAAGGTACAGAATTGAATTATATCTGATTTGAAGGGAAGCATTTAAAATTAGTTATTAAGTTGGTTCTAATAAGTCCAGTTGTTTCATATGGAAACATCCTTGCATATTCTTTCTATAGGGTCAAATGTTTAACTAGATGCTCGGGGACTGAGCCTGAATAGCTCTCCTGACAAGAAGCTTCCTATACCAGCCATATCCTTGCTAATGATGTTATGCTACAGTTTTGTTGAAATGTCTTCAGTGGTTACGGGGAAGATCAGCAAAATGTTATTTTTCTTTACCGTCAAATGCTTAACTATGTTCCATGCTGATGACAATGTTTTTGTCAGATTAAATCAGATTAAGTTTAAGATCAATTTACCTCAGTTGTTTCAGAGGTGATTTTTCCCATAGGGTCTGATGTTAAACCTAAGTTCTGCGCTGGCAGTATTTTTGTTTTTTGTTTTTATAAGTTTCTGTTTTTTTTTATCGGAACGAAATGAGCAAGGAATAACCATACATCATTCCTGTAAAGTTTGATTGAATTTGTTTCATCAGTCAGAAGAGAAGATGAAAATGTAATTTTCCCATAGGGTCCAATTTTTAACCGAGGTTCTGTGGTGGCGGTCATGATTTTGTCGGATAGGAACGAAATGAGCAATCTTTGTGAAGGACCTTTCATACATTATTCCTGTAAAGTTTGATTGAATTTGCTTCAGTGGTTTCAGAGGAGAAGATGAAAATGTGAAAAGTTTAATGGGCGGACGCCGAAAGTGAATGGCATTAGCTCAAACTGACTCATGTGAGCTAAAAATTACCCCTGCTAGCCCAAATTTTGGATGAGGGTTTGGCACAAAAGTAAGAATACTTGATCAGCACCATTCACTTGTTTGGTTTGATTTTCTAGAAGAAAATCTTTGTATGCAATTCCAATAAGGTCCAAATGTTAAAATACGTTTTCCGAAGTTTGGTATATTTCCATTCAGTGGATCTCAAAAAGACGTTCTCACAAGGAAAATCCAATTTTAAACTAAGTGTCCCTGGAAGCTTTGTTAGGTAATGGATCGGCACAAAGTAAAACACTTGGTCAGCACCTCATAAGCATTATTCCTACCAGGTTTGGTTCCAATCCATTCAATGGTTCTCAAGACAAAGTTCTTTGAAGGGAAAGATTATAACGGACGACAGATACCGGACGACGGATGCATTTAGTGACAACAAAAGCTCACATTGCCATAAAAAATCGAAAAATTTCGTTATATCTTAACTACGTTACAATACAAAAATGGTTAATTACAAAAGTCATATGATGATATATTGTGAATGCATGACATTATGAATAACTTAAATTTTCGCCTTTCATAGCTCAGAGATACATAAAAATACATTTTGTCCTTTGTAAATACACGTCTTTTATACTCATTATCATCTGTGTTAAACTCATATTCATATTCCATTTTTGTATCAAACGCATCTCCTGACAGTGAACTATTGATTAGACATATTTAGATCTGATAAAAAGTTTCTGTTTAGTGTGATTTTTAAATTTGAATTTTATGTGATATTTGGAAAAACCAGGACAAAAAGTAAAAAAACCTGGACATTTTTCTCCGATCTCTCCATAAAACAAGGACATACACAAAATCGTTAATTTTAAACAAACCAAACAACAGAAATAATTCCGTTATTCTGTGACTGATTTTGTCTTATGTACTATCTTAACATGCATTGAATAGTACCAAATAAGATCAAAATCAGGAAAACTATCAAAATTTCTCTCCAAAACAAAAAACATCTCTCCCAAAAATTGGACCAAATCACTCCAAAAAAACACAACCACAAAGGACAACTATGTCTACTGTGGTTATGTCTATATAAATCAAATACTTCAAGTATCCATTATCAACAGTTGACTTTCCGAGTATATTAAATGAACTTTTGTATCTTTTGGGGTTTACTTAGATAAAATTCTTTATTGGTTAATTTATAATTAAGTGATTTTTTATTATCAAGTTTGCATTTTATACGGTATTATTTAGCTTTATGATATATGCCGAAAGAATCAATTTGTAATCAGTCACTTTAATGCGTACACCGAATACGTTGTGTGTACTCAGCATATAAATCAGAAGTGATATAATTGAAATACAAATATCTCCATTTTTACACACATTGGCTGATATGTTGAATTGATATCTTTTAATTTTGTCATTGTTCTTGTTTTTAGAATGCCTCACTTTTATAAGCGATACATATCTTTTCATTTTACGGCATGTGTACCACCACAGTTTCACTTGGTTACACTTTTAATACCTTCCGTAGATTCATCCATTTAAATAAAATGTTTTAAATAAGTCTGTTACCTTGTTGACGTGATTTGTTGCAATGTTTATTATTGCCCTTAGCTATTTACATGCACAGGGGCCGGTAACATACGATATTGATAGACCGGGTCCCATATATATGTATAAATGGGACCCGGTCTATCAATATCGTATGTTACCGGCCCCTGTGTTTACATGCTCTGACATGTTTTTAAAAACGCACCATCTATCTGCTAACTAGATTAAACAAACAGCTCAATATATCGCTTGAAACAAGGCCTGAAACGACACAGTAAAGTATCTTCCCAATAGAAGTGCTTCAACCTATCCTTTTAATAGCCAGTAATCTACTCCTTAAGCTTCTGAAAGTTCCAAGGTCGTCATTTCGAGTTTAATAACAAGTATAGTGAAGCGGACTTTCAACTAACTGACCTTTTAAAATAGACAAGATCTAATATAGCGGCCGTCTCGTTTCTCACCAAACGAAGAACGCTTAATTAACAAATAACAAATTAAGCTTACCTTAAAACTGCGGGTCTCATTTCTTGTGAAAAAAAACTACAAAATTTTACACGACAATAAAACTACAAAATTTGGCATACAATACTTATAATTACAATCTGTTAATGAAATGCAAGTGTTTACGCAAGAAATTCGAGGATGATGCACCACTTCCTAGTTTAGGTTACTCCGTGTGTCTTCTTTTTTCTTTTTAGTCCGGTACTCAAGTGATGTCCTTGTTTCTTAGTGTTGCGGTTGTTGCCATTGTCCATGGATTGTTCGTTCATTTGACTGACGGTTCGGATCTCACTGACTTTGATTTCACTATTACTAATTTCCCTTTTCTTGATGGCGACGTGTCATCATACGGGGTGTAAATATCTCAACTAGTACGATTTGCATGCGTCTGTTCTTCTCTAGATGACTTTAATGAATGTAACCTTACTGTCACATCCAAACTTTTACAACAAGGTTACAGATTTCATAAATTGATAAACATATTTAAGAAGTTTTAAAGAAGGTTGGAAGATTTGATTTCTAAATATGATGCAACTCACAAACAGCTTATTACTACGGGCATTTCTCACCCTCATTTTATGGAAATGTTACAAAAGTATCAAATCGGATAAAAAATCCAGAAAAACTGGGACGTAACATACATTCTTTACGTAATACGAGATATCGACAAGATACTCTGCTTGCTTCCGTTAAATTAGCCTTGGCATCTAGTGACAAGAAAATTTTTCACACGTACTGGCCTCTCACTGATACTGCCGATGTCTACTAAAATATATGATGATTCTTGACCAAACCCTTCGGGAAGTTTTCTTCGGTATTGCGACAGTGTTTTATCAGCAGACTATGCTTCTTCAGCCACCCGGCAGTTTAGCAGTGAGCACTCCTCCACCGATCTTTCTACATTATGTTTTGTCTTATTCTTTCATCCTCAAGGTTGTGGTCCTGGATTAGTAGTCTACCTGTATTGAACTTATTGGATTTTATTTGTATGTTTATTATACTATAGGGAAACG
>MJUU01038712.1:51217-82046 GCA_002080025.1 Modiolus philippinarum | reverse complement strand
CATAAACAATCTGTATCTATGCTAAAACGGGACTTAACCAAAATCAATTTGTATCTAAACAAAAATGGGACTAATAATAATGAATTTGAATCGATGCCAAAATGGGACTAATGATAACCAGTCTGAATCTGTGCCAAAAAATGGACTTACCATAATCAATCCGTACCTATACCCAAAACGGGACTTACTAATATCTAACTTAATGCATGCCCAAAACTAAACTTACATGATAAAAATAATTAATTTGTATTTGTCCCCGAAAACGGGACTTACAATAAACAATCTGTATCTGTGCAAAAAAGAATGTGTCTATGTCCAAAACGGGACTTACAAAAATCAATTTGTGTCTATCCCCAAAACAAAACTTACAACAATCAATCTGAATCTATGCCAAAACGGGACTTGAAATAACCAATCCATATCTATGCCCAAAATGGGACTTACAAAAATCAAACTTTATATCTATGCACTAAACGAAACTAACGAATACACAATCTGTATCTAAGCCAAAAACGGGACTAACAAATCAACATTCAAGTATTTATGCCAAAACGAGACATAAAAATAGTCAAATTGTATTTTTCCCAAAAGGGACTTACAAGGAAGCACAACACGGGACTATTAAAAAGCCATCTGTATCTATGCCAAAAACTGGACATTCAAATAATCAATCTATTTCAATGCACAAAACATAACTTTCAAATAAACAATCTGTGTCTATGTCCAAAACAGGACTCACAAATAATCAGTCTATGTCTATGCCCAAAACGGGACTCTCAGATCAACAATTTGTGCCTTTCTACAAAACATGCTTTACACTTTTTCACATAATCAATCTGTATCTATCCCCAAAACGGACCTGCAATAAAACAATCTGTATCTATACCAAAAAAAAAAAAGAAGGGAAAACGGGACTAACAAAAATCAATCTGTATCTATGCCTTAAACGGGACTTACAAATAATCGACCTATATATATAGATGCACTAAACGGCAACTTACAAATAAACAATTTGTGTCTATGCCCAAAACGGGACTTAAAAATAATCAGCCTATATCTATATATGCACTAAAGGGAAAATTTTCAAATTAACAATATGTATCTGTGCCCAAAACTGGACATTCAAATAATTAAACTATAAATATGCAGTAAACAAGACTTACCGTAACCAATCTGTATCTATTCCAAAAATAGGACAAACAAAAATATCAATCTGTATCTAGGCCCAAACCGGGACTTACAAGAATACACAACACATAACTTTCAAATAATCTATAACTATGCCCTAAACGGGACTTGCAAATCATCATTCTGTATCTAGGCCCAAAACGGGACTTACAAGAATGCCCAACTCGGGACTTTGATTCAAATAATAAATCTCAATCAATGCCCTTAACGGGACAATCTGTGTCTATGCCCAAACGGACGGGACTTTAAAATAACCAATCTGTATCTATGCCCAAACTGTGGTAAAACGGGACTTACAAATAAAAATCCAGAAACTTGAAAATAAAGCTCATAAATAATAATCAGTAAAACTAACCGAAGACGAAAATTTATAAGTAATAAATAAAATCTTGATCAGAAATGCGACTTCAACATTAAATCGGAAAACTTGCTCAAAGCGGGTTTTACAAAAAAGGCCGAAACGGGACTTGTTGAAATTTTTACTCCCTCTGAATGTAAAAAAGAGAAAAAAATATTCTAAAAATGTAGAAAGATAAGAAAAGAAAAACTTGTGAATAGGAACAAAATATTTGTGTATTGATTTGTTTTTATTTTATTTATATGTGAAATATTTATATCGTAAATGAAAAAGCAAGAACAACAGACTGATGAGCTACTGAACTGAATCAAAATCCGTCTCGCCAATTTTCATTCAAAATATCAAGGTATTCTCTGATTCCAGATCTATATATTAACAATAACATTTTTCATTACACATACGCCGTATAGCCATAAACAATCACCGCTCGTGCGTAAAAAATCTTTGTCGTAGTAGTGGAATTGACCGTTTTGACATGGAAAGCAATCGAATCCGAAAAATGAAAAGAAATACTATCGTGTTACATGTTAAGCTCTTGAAAAGATAACGATTGGGATGTATCTTAAAACCAGACCAGTAAACTGGGACAAGATACTCAAATTTAGGTTGAATATACATATACACCAAAGCTGCGTTATAATATTTTACCGTTTAACACTAAAACAGTACATTTGTGAATACATGCAATATATAATAAATTCATGAAAACAGCGTGTACAAAAGTGTGTAAAATGACCTTAGGTTAATGATTACCAAAATCGGAAAGTAATTTAGTTTATAAATTAAAATACTTATCTGTGAAAACTTTTCCTCTCTAAAAATTTAAACTGCTGCAGTCGTTTACTCTTTAAGAACTCTATTGCTTTATACTGCCCCATTTTGTAGGATTAAGAATTGATGCTAAATTCTTGGTTTTTCGTGTCGAACGATCTATGAAAAACGTGTTCCGGTCTGCTCGAGTCATCGCAATAAATATAAGTGTCGATACTGCTTTCGTTGTACACTTGTACAAATCGAAATTTATCATGCTTCTTGTGACTGTACATGTTTAAGATTTAGTGAGGATTCTATGTGCCACGATGTAAACTAAAACGTCTTCTGGAGAAGAAAAAGAGCAGATCCTTCGCCACCTGCTTCACTCTGTTCACAAAGTTGTCCTGTATCATAGGTATAAGAGTCGAAGACTGGTCAGTGATTTTTCTCGATAAGGAAAAGAGCGCCAAAACAAACAATTTATACGTCTGAAAGACGCATTACTCACAAAATCGCCTGAAAATATTCCTACGCAGACTTAAGAAATGAATATATTTTTCTACAATGATGTATTTAGGAATTAACGATGGGTTTGTCTTTAAGAATTTTGTAAATACAAAACGGCTTGATGCTGCAAGAAATGTAATGTATGGGGTATACTTATGTATCATAAACAAATATGTAAACAATATACCATATCTGATCATTTGATTAATATATTTATTTACTTTCTGCAAGAAGTACACACACACACACACACACACACACACACACACACACACGTATAATACATCTGTAAAAATCAGTCTAACTTTGTTTGCTCTGCAAATAGGTATCAGCAAATTTTTAGTAGTTCCCTTTCCAGGATTCGAACCATCGCTGTTATGACATATGTGGCAACACCGCCTGCACAACGTCCAGCCCTCTTTACCACTCGGCTTCCTAGGCTATATAAAAATATAGCTTTCGGTAACCGGATGATACCGTCTCGTAGGTTTAATCCAGGGTTATAACGAAGTACATGATGTGTAGGAGTTCAATGCAGTTCAGTTGTGTGTATAACAGAGAGGATTCAATGTCTTTCGACAAGGATGTCTCGAAACAGTTTTTAAAATTTTATATGGTCGTCTGAAGTATGTGACAACTCTACATACTATACCTTTACAATGACTAATATTGTGAAGCTTTATACTGGGCTTGATGAATTATTTTATATTTACCTCTGGAAATCAGCCCAGCATTGTTAGATCTGCAAATTCGTATCGGCAATTTTTTGGTAGTTCCCTCCCCGGGATTCGAATCATCGCTGTTATGACATCTGTGGAAGCACCGCCAACAATATACCCAGTGTCCTAGACAAATCGGCTACCTAGACTATATAGAAATATAGCTTTTGGTAACCGGGTGATACCTACTCCAGGCCAATTACAAATTAAACTACAAAATACCGAAGTAACTGTTAATTTAATTCTGCATATGTGCATTTTGACAACTTATGTCAAAGTAATAAATAACATTTCAATTACTTCAATTTTTCTTAATTAAATTACATTTGCAATTACTTCAAGATATACAAGTACTTAATTAAATTACAATTATATTGCCTATGTAATTAATTACTTTACAATTACTTTTGAGTATTTAAGGCAATTGACTATTTGAGGCATTTCTGGGCATTTATAAAATGATAGTTACACATGCCAGCAAAGGCAATACTGTTCATTTTCAACTTAAAAAAGGCGGTTGTTTTCCTTATTTATAAGGATTTTGCACTTATTCGGCTTAAATGATCTCAAACCTAAACCTAAAAAAAAAAAAAAAAAAAAAAAAAAAAAAAACACTTGCACAAGTGTATGGTGGTTGCTTTGACTATAAAGGTTGTTCTTGTAAGCTACCACTTATTCACTTATAACTTAAGAACAGTGAATGCATTTTGCGTAAAGTACCCTTATATATCTTTTAGTAATTCAAAATTGTTTAGTGCATTAGAATCTATCTTGACAAAATTTATTTCACGACTGATTTTTCAGTAAACAACAATCTAATTAAAATTAAATCTAACAATTGTTCCTATACACTCACTGCGTCTACCATGCAGCGAGTGTAAGAAGCAATTTGTAGAAATAATTTTAATAAGATGAGTAAAAAAAGCATTCAAGTTGAACATATGTTTTATTCTTTGATTCTAATATATGATCTGCAATTCAAACCCAATTAGTCTTTTGGACTGTATAAACTATAAGTATGTCCTGAAGACTGGATTATATTTATGCCCATATTATTAAATTAAGTGTCAAATTCTACACAATTTTGCATTTTCATAGCCGATTGATTAGTTGCACATTTGTTAAGAAATACACATCTTTTTAGTATTGTTAGGTCATTTCTTGTTATCAAAAAGAGTCGTGATGCAAATTATTATAAAAACAACCATTTCTTTTTATCTCTTTAGAAAAGGTTTTAAATGTAAAACATTTGTTAACTGTTAATGCTTTATATTCATTTTTGTTGGAATATTTCTTGTCTGAGGTGTTCATGTGTGTGTGTACGGAAGAGGGGGGGGGGGGNNNGGGGGGTAGTTTAAATCTCAGACATACCCAAACTTACACAATGTAATTCAAATGTAATTGATAACAAGAAAAATAATAAGAATTGAGTAAAAACAATAAGTCTCCCCAAACTTCGTTTGGGAGGCTTAATTACTTCAAAATATCCAAGGTAATGTATTACTTTGAATTTTATGTAACCGAAAAATGCCTCAATTACACATTACATTCAATTACATCCAAAAAAATGTAATTAATTACACTGAATTGCAATTATATTTTTAATCACCCCAGGTCTGACCTCCTCGTAGGTTTAATGTAGGTTTAATTTAGGGTTGTAACGAAGTACATGATGTATAAATATTTATAGTTGTTTTTATATTAAATGCTTGGATTGATGGGCTTGTTTAATGATTGGAGTGTAAGCTTATTGTTTGGTGTGGTAAGCTTGTTTAATGTTTAGAATGTAGGTTTATTGGGCTTGTTTAGAGTGTAGGTTTATTGTTTGGAGTGATGTGCTTGTTAATTTTTGGAATATAAGTTTATTATCTGGAGTGATAGGCTTGTTTAAAATTTGGAATGTGAGTTTGTTTTGAGTGATGGGCTTGTTTAATTTTTGAAATGCAAGTTTTGGAGTGATGGGCTTGTTTAATTTTTGGAATGTGAGTTTATTGTTATGAGGGATGGGCTGGTTTAATTTTTTGAACGCGAGTTTATTGTTTGAAGCAATGGGCTTGTTTAATTTTTTAAATATGAGTTTATTGTTTTGAGTGATGGGCTTGTTTAATTTTTGGAATGTAAATTTATTGTTTGGAGTGATAGGTTTGTTTAATTTTTGGATTTTTGGAATTTGAGTTTATTGTTTTGAGTGATGGGCTTGATAATTTTTTGGATTTTGGTTGTACTGTTTGGAGTGATGGGCTTGCTTAATTTTGGAATGTGTGTTTATTGTTTTTAGTGATGGGCTTGTTTAATTTTTTAAATTTTAGTTTTATTTTTTTGAGTGATGAGCTAGTTTAATTTTTTGAATGTGAGTGTATTGTTTCCAGTTACTGGCTTGTTTAATTTTTGGAATGTGAGTTTATTGTTTTGAGTGATGGGCTTGTTTATTTTTGGATTGTGAGTTTATTGTTATGAGTGATGGGCTTGTTTAATTTTTGGAATGTGAGTTTATTGTTTGGAGTGATGGGCTTGTTTAATTTTTGGAAAGTGAAATTCTCGATTTAAGTGATGGGCTTGATATATAATTGGAATGCAAGTTTATTGTTTGGATTGATGGGTTTGTTTATTTTGTGGAAAGCAAGTTTATTGTTTAAAATGATGGGCTTGTTGAATTTTAGAATGTGATTTTATTGGTTTGGAGTGATTGGCTTGTTTAATTTTTGGAAAGCAAGTTTTTATCTGTGTCGTGCTCATGTTATGTCTTTGTTTCCTTGTTTTCCGATGTTGCAATTGTCCTTAGATTGTTTGTTTTAGACTGAAGGTTCAGTTGTCACTTACTTTATGGTTTGGAGTGATGGGCTTGTTTAATTTTTGGAATGAAAGTTAATTGTTTGGAATTATAGTCATGTTTAATTTTTGGAATATGAGTTTATTGATTGGAGTGATGGGCTTGTTTAGGGATTGGTTAATTTTTAGAGAGTTGAAGTGGTTTTATGGGTAGTTTGTCAATCATGTTATTTATCTAATTTTTCTCTTTTAGAAGAAAGAAAACTTTTAACGCTGAGATACCATCAAGATGGCTGCCAAAGGTCATAGAAGAAAGGTAGGATCACATATATCAACCCCTTCCTCTTACATTGAAAATGTATGCCTGATATCACGGAGACCAAGAAGTATCTAGGTGTTGTCCTATTTCCAACAAAAGTATGATGTTATTCTTCTCTAGAAGCTTGTTTAATAAATGCTAGTTTGGTATAGGTTTGTTGCGCAGTTTTTGAGACGAATAATTCAAGGATTTAACCACGTTATGGCTGCAATCTTGAAAATTACTGCATTTTGTCATTACATTTTACCGTCTTATTGTCCTTTGTGTTCCAGAATGAATGAAAAAAAGGGGGATAACAGGAAATATAACAATGGCTGAAAATTACATTACTTGCTACATTTTGCTAGGCAAAACACATGAAAATCACAAATAAGACAAAAGAGAAACGTACACAAGTATAGAAACTTGGGACAGCCGAACTTGGTACCACCACTAGGAAAAGACAGTGGTACGGTTAAAACGGTATATTGGTACCCAAACTTCCCCTTTATCCATCCCGTTTTCCTATAGTATAAAAAACAAACGAATAAAACCCAATACAGGTAGACTACTTACTCGATGACCACAATCTTGAAAGGAGAGAAAATGGGTCAAGGGTTCTCGCCGTTCAACTGCTCAAGGAGCTTAGTCTTCTGGTAGAACACTGTCGCACTACGGAAGAAAAATAAAACTCAAAAACTTGCCGAAGGGTTTGGTCAAGAATCATTATAAATTTCCGTTGACATCGGCAGTATCAGTGAGAGGCAAGTGAAAATTTTTAAGGTCACTAGATTTCAAAGCTAATTAAACTGATGCAAGCAGAATATCTTGTCGATATCCCCTATTACGTAAAGAATGTAAGTTACGTCCCAGTCTTTATAAAAGTTATATTCCAAGAAATGGGTAAGAAACAAAATTCCATTGTTTTCGGCTCTCTTTCCAATCTATTTACAGGCTCTATTTTCCGTAATCAAGAAAATGCACAAAAAGACATCAGACCAAAAATAATTCCCCTTATTCGTGGAAAACGATAATAAAATATTTAATTTTTTATGGTATTTTTGTGACTAGAGTTGAAAACCACGATAATTGCTCTTGTTAATATGATAATGAAAGGATTGAACTTAAACATCTTATTTATTAGAATGTGTACTGTTGCAAAAATTCAAAGTTTTAAAAAAATGTGTTTATTGTCAGATTTTGTTCACTGATGATACCTCATGGTTGCATATAATATTCCCAGGAAAAAGAGCAACGAAAGTTTCCATCGTTATTTATATTTGTCTCTTGTCTTCATTAATGTTTTTGTTGGAGTTCCTTTGTGAATAGTGGTATGTGATTGTATTTTTCGGCAATTGTAGGTGTTTACTGTTATACTTTTTTGTAATTATTTGTTTCTGTTCTCTGATGACATTGTATTTTATGTCATTCCATCAATGCCAGTGTTTTTTAAAGATATGTTTTTATTTGTACAAAGAAAGCACGTTCAAAATAATTTTGGTCTGATGCCTTAAAGAAGGAGGATGTAAAACACACAAAATTACATTGATTTTGGATTTTTGATTTCGGAATTCTCTGCCCCTTTGAGAGTAAGTTCGCAAAAATGGAGATTTAACACCACAATCAACTAATTTTAAATGAAAATTTGACCTAAACAACAGATTTTAATTAAGATTTAATCTTATTTAAAATCTGCAACCAATAAGGTCACAACAAAAATACATTTTAAGCGCGGAAAAAGACTAGTTTTCAAAAGTACCCACCTTTATCAAAATTATATATTCTATTTCATTCAAATATTTCAAGAAATGAAAAATTTATAAAGGCAAACGTTTGACCCATTGTTTAGTGTAAACAATATTTTATACAGTAAACAAAGTATACATACAATATAATGCATACAAAAAGGCTTAAGCACTTATACAAATTCCTTTCCTAAAAGGAATAAATTAAAGAAATTATACAAGATGGAAAAAATGGTTACACTAATTATAAGTCAACTTATTTAGTTTTATCCCTTCCATACTTTATATTGTTTTTATAAACCCATTGTTTATGTATTTGATCTTATGAATAAGTAAAAAAAATAGCACCAGACAGGGCTACGAAAAGTACCGTAACCTTTTTTCAACAGCAGTAATCAACATCATGCAATGTATTTCGTTACATCTATTTGTTTTTTTTTCTGCTAACAAAATGTTGATTTAATAGATATCAAACCACAATGATTTCCGCTTGTACGTGGTATCCGAATATAGCTCCACCTAAACGAAAATTAAATATTTCATAATTTTTTTCTTTGACTTTCATGATATTTATTCTTGTTAAACTCGACATTTAGAAGATTTCCTCAAAAGGAAGTGCTGTAAAAAAAAATAATAACAAAGAAAAAAACGGCGTTGGATTTTCTTATATTTCCCTGATGACATCATATTTGACGTGGTGCTAGTGTCATTTCATTAATGCCAGTGCGATTTTGTTCCCGCACTTTTCTAAAGATAATTCGGGATATTTTTTTCGGTCCCTTCCGTCCTTCTGCTGGTCCATCAGTCATTCCATTAGACGAATCTTGTCAGTGAAAAAGCTAGCTCATTTATGGATTAAGGATTTTAATTTTATTATAGAATTGTAGAATTTATGCTGCAGATGGCAATAATTTTTTTATATTGTTCCTGGTGCAAACAAGAGGCCAAAAGATTTGGTTTTTACTTTAGTGAGCTTGTCACTGGACCTCCTTTAACCTTTTTGGATTTATGAATTTAATTTTGTTACAGAATTGTTGCAAATAGTCTTCAGGTGTGCAATAAACTTTCATGATTTTGATTCCAGTTCCAACTTTGATGATACCTCAGTTTTTATAGGGGTTCACACTCCTAGTGCTTTAGTTTTGTGGCGTTTCTGTTCATTTTTGTTTGTTTGTTGTGTCTTTGTCATACTGTCTCAATTCGTGTTGCTGTGAATTGCCGTGATTTTGGATTTATGATTTTTGAATTTCCCCTTTCCTCGTTCTTGCTTCGGTATTCGTTTGCCGATGTTTTCGTAAATTTCCTGAATATGTCAAAGACTCTTATTATTTGAAATTTTAACATAAAATATTATATTTTGGTTAGTGTCTGGGAATAAAACCATATTTAGATGGGATTCCAATTTTGGTATTATCTTGAAAGTCTAAAGACCATTTAATTTTTGGAAATTTACCAGCAATCATGCTTTAAGAATTTGTTACGATTAATACAAACATTTTCACAAATAGATTTCGAAAATATTTGATTCCAATTTTGGTAAATTTCCAAAAAGTCTCCAATACCACTTATTTTAATGAATTCTACCTAGCCACCAGGGATGGAGTAATTGCAATCAGTAATTGCAATTGATTGCAATAAATTACAATTATTGAAGAAATTGAAAGTAATTGAAATTGAGTTTTATTTCAATTACAAGTATTTGAAAATACTTAGATAGAATGTTATTGCACTTTTCAAATACATTGCCAAAGATTGTGTATGTTATAACAACCAGTCTGAAAAATTTTGGGACAATTAACAAAATTAAGATCAACATAATATGACATGTCACATATATGCAGTGTTTATTTAATCATTATTCATTAAAGACAATCAGTGGATTTTCACGAAAGAGTTAATCCCATGTGTTAGGTATTAATATCCTCAAAGATAAGGTGTCTAGTTATGTTCCAATATACATGTATTTCTGAATTAATTCTAGCTAGTTTAAGGTGGTACGGGAGTCTAAAAACTGTCAGTTAAACATTTCTAATAATTTCATGGATTACACTTTGTATAAGAGCATACAACGATAAAAATTAGGGGTAACCAGCCATATAAGCCCGAAATTTGTCATTTAAAAATCAGCAATTTTGGTTTAAAAAATTGGAAAATAAACAACTTAATACAAAATTTCAATTCATTTCATTTACAACAGATAGAATTTTTTAAAAAGGGGTTTGCAGGAAAAAAAATTGGGGGTCACTGAACTTATCTTTAAATAAATGACGAAAACCCCATTTTTTCCCAATTATCGCTATAGAAATTATCTCCCCTTAACAGGACAAGATTTTGCTGAAAAGGTTTAATATTCTGCATGGTTACTCAATAAAAGTGGCATATTTGATCAAATTTGAATATTGTAAGACATCTAAAATTATTTTGCTAACATTCTCGTAATGTATTCCATTTTAATATCAGATGCGTAATAATAATATCCCGTACTACCTTATTAGTATTAAATATTAACTTTTTCCACCCATGACTTCACTAAGGGTATCTGATGAATTTCATCTGCCAAAATAAACTTTAAATGCAATATTACGAAAGGATATGGAGTAAATGAACATGAGACCATAACACATATATTCACTCCAACTGCAAAAGTTTTAATGAACTGTATGGCCATTTCGGATATCAGCACTAGAACACAAACAAATTTAAAAAGGTTTAAAATGTATAAAACCAAATGAAATCCGAAGAATCATTGGATAAACATTGTGTGCAGCTCAGCCCTTGTAGAATAAAATATTGACCAAAACATTGCAGGACGGATGATAAAAATTTTGAACATTTATGATGAAAAAATAAATACTGGGTCCATCTACTTTGGCTTTTATCTTCATATTTATTTGAGTTTCCCAATGTGTGTTACATTTCTTCAAACTAGAAAAGATGTTAATACATAAGTTTTCTAAAATTTAGAACTACAATAGACTCAGGCAATAAAATTGTATTAGACCGAGTATATTGCTAGACGATAAATTTGATGAAGAATTTTTTCTTGAAATATAATTGCAATGTATTCAATTACTTTTTCAAAGTATTTGAAAAAAAATTAAATGCTTTTAGAAAATCACTGTATTTGCAATGTAATGTAAATGGTGAAAAATGCAATGTAATTGAAAGTATTTAATTACTTTTTTAAAGTAATTGAACCCAACCCTGCTAGTCACCATGCTTTTAGAGTTAGTTTCAATTAGGACATGCATTTTAACCAACTGAATTTCCAAATTAATTGATTCCAGTTTCGGTAAACTTTCTGACAGTCACACAGACCACTTATTTTTGGAATTCTACGCAGCAACCACATATCATTGTATTCCTTTTAAGAAAAAAAGGTGACTGTAGGTAGTTTGAGATCTAAAATGTGGAGAAAAATTATGTCCAAGGTCTATTCTGTGTCAAACAGGGAAGTGCGGGGATGGCCATCATTTGTGATGGCACCACTTCTAGTTTATTTTTTTATTTTAAAAAAAGGGAGCACGGGGTAAATAATTATGGTCTGAGTCTAACAAGCCTTTGACAGATTCCTATTTTCACATTCATTATCCCCGCACTTTCGAATGAAAGTTCGGGGATATTGTCGTTGGCCTCGTCAGTCCGTCCGTCCGTCCGTCACACATCCTTGCGACACGAACTCCTCCTTAATTTTTGGATTTAGGGTTTTAATTTCGTTATAAAACTGTTGCATATATACTGCAGATGCGCAATAAGCTTTCGGATTTTTTATATTGGTCTTGGTGCAAACAAGAGGCCCCAAGATGTCCATTTTGACACATGTGGCATGCGACGCGAACTCCTCCTAGGTTTTTGGATTTAGGGTTTTAATTTTGTTGTAGAATTGTTGCATATGGTCTGTAGATGCGCAATAAGCTTTCGGATTTTTGATATTTATCTTGATGCAAACAAAAGGCCCCAAGATGTCGATTTGACAAAGACCACAAAATGTAGATTGTGACACATATGGCATGCGATGCAAACTCATCCTACATTTTTGGATTTATGGATTTAATTTGTTGCAGAATTGTTGCATATAGTCTGTAGATTTGCAATAAGCTTTCAGAATTTTGATTTCCGGTTTCAACTTTGGTGAATTCCCTGAAAATGTCAAAGACTGATATTTTTGGACATTTTGGCATATAATCTTATATTTTGGCAAGTATTTGGAAAAAATAAAAATTCTGAAATCTTAGAATTCGAAAATGTGATTCCAATTTTGGTAAATATCCTGAAAGTCTCAAAGACGACTTATTTTTTGGAATTCTACCTAGCAACCATACTTTTAGCATTTCTTTTGATAAAGTTAATAATTTTCACCAATTCGATTTCAAAAATATTTGATTCCAATTTTGGTAAATTTCCTGAAAGTGTCAAAGACCACTTATTTTTTGGAATTCTACTTAGCAACAATACTGTAAGGATTTGTTTCCATAAGGGCAATCATTTTCACTAACTGAATTTCAAAAATATTTGATTCCAATTTTGGTAAATTTCCTGAAAGTATCAAAGACCACTTATTTTTTGGAATTCTACCTAGCAACAATACTGTTAGGATTTGTTTCCATTAGGGCAATCATTTTCACCAATTGAATTTCAAAAATATTTGATTCCAATTTTGGTAAATTTCCTGAAAGTGTCAAAGACCACGTATTTTTTTGGAATTCTACCTCGCAACCAAACTGTTAGGATTTGTTTCCATTAGGGTAGTCATTTCACCAATTGAATCTGAAAAATATTTGATTCCAATTTGGTAAATTTCCTGAAAGTGTCAACGACCATTTGTTTTTTGGAATTCTACATAGCAACCAAACTGTTAAGATTTGTTTCCATTAGGGCAATCATTTTCACCAATTGAATCTGAAAAATATTTGATTCCAATTTTGGTAAATTTCCTGAAAGTGTCAAAGACCACATTTTTTTGGGAATTCTACATAGCAACCAAACTGTTAGCATTTGTTTTGATAAGGTCAATCATTTTCACCAAATGGATTTCCAAAATAATTGATTCAAAATTTGGCAAATTTCCTGAAATTGTCAATGACCACTAATTTTTAGAATCCTACATTGAAACCATAGTTAAAAAATTTGTTGGAATTAGAAGAAACATTTCACCAATTTGATTTCCAAAATATATGATTCCAAGTTTGGTAAAATTCCTGAAAGTCTCAAAGGCTACTTTTTTTTGGAATTCTGCCTAACAACCATATATTCTTTAATTTCTTGTGGTAAAAATAGTGACTGTCAATAGTTTAATTTCAAAAATGTTAAGAAAAATTATACCCAGGGTCTTTAGCTGTTTTCTGTGTCAAACAGGGGGTGCGGGGATCACTGCCGTTTCCGACAGTCATTACTCTAGTTTTAATTTGTAATTTGAAGATATCTAATGCATTAATACAAATGTTCATATCTAGTCTCGTTATCAAATTCGTTAGAAATAACACAATGCCAAATTTACCGTTAATTCAGTTTCTGCTTATGCGCATTTCGACTACTTATATCTCTTCAGTGCAGATCAAATCAAATAATTTGGAAGTTCATAAACCGTAATACGTTTAAAGCTGATAGAGAACAATAACCAAAAGGATCTAAATAGAAAAGCCAAAATCGAGCTAATGATAGAGCTATGCGTGTGAAATGTTTTGTTGTATGCAGATCATGATTTAAGAATGTTAATTTAATTTTTGTAGACTGACAAAAGATTCCATAAGTTAGCTGAGAAATATGAAGCCCATTTAGAAAAGCAACTGGAAAAGTACAAGATTCTTAAAGATTTAGATCTTTTTGTCATGGACAACTCGATTCGGGAGAGTACTGTAGGTCAACTACGAGGACACACACTTGAGAGCAAATGGGAGCTTTACGAAGAAGTAAAAAAGTGTGGATTCAAACATACAATAGTAGCTTCATTTTCACACATGACACGTGTGGATGATGTTTTTATCAAACAATTAGTTGAAAGGGGAGAGGACCGAGAGGGACTATGGGCCTTTTCAGAAATAACCGAAGGTAAGTGATTGAAAAGTGACATGAAATAGATTAAAAAATAAATAATACTGTAAAGTAGATCGTAACAAAACATACAAATACAATGTAGAGGTGAATAATTGCCAACGTACTAAGTAACTTTTTATTCTGTTCTGTGCTATTCTCCGACATAGTTGTCTTTATAATGATTTATGTTTTTTGCCCCTTATTTACTCAGTTTACCTATACACATAATAAAGATAGTGAAGATACGGGGCACCTTTTTTGGCTTTGCATGCTTAGAAGTAAAAAGCTTCATAAAAATATTTCAAAATGTTTAGAAATAATAAACCCTATAAAGAATATTTTAAGATATTTATATTTCGACCGTCAGGGTCCTAAAAAATATTCGGCTACTATGAGAAGATAAAAATATTTATCGCTGCACAATTCGAATAAATATATTTAGAAATAGAAAAAAAAAACTGAATCAAAATTAAAGATGTATTGAAACTCCAGGAAATCCTTATAAAAGGAGTGAGGAAATAGAGTACACACAAATCAAGGAAAACTGTTGACCTAACTAAAGAGGAAAATCGAGGCTTACAAAAACAAACACTGAATCTCCCAGAATCTGACAAATTATTGGACATATTTCCCTTAACAAGAGGTGAAGAGTGTCTATGGACTATGTGCGATCTTACAAATCATTTCGAGTTTTCTCTGTTGAATTTCCAATATTTTTGATTTTATGTACACTGAAGAGACATAATTTGTCGAAATGGCTATATACAAATACAAAATTTACAGTAAACTAAGTGAGAACCGAACAGTCAATCTAAAAGCGAACAATCCAAGGACAATGGCAACACCAGAAACAAAAAAGGCAGAAAAAAACAGAGACACAACATGGGTACAGCACAGAAAAGAAAACTGAAGACACTCAAATACGTGTTTGCACCTGTCGACAAAGCTTCAAACAACGTTGCCATCATCTGAAAAAAATACTATATCGATGTCCAAAAAAAAACGAATTGGCAAAGTCTAGCACTTTTGAACGCACAAATTATGACGAGAAAACGCTCACCACACAACATTACAAGGATACAGAAACACTCAAAGTTCCACCTAAAGATAACACCCTACCTACTATGTACTGGAATCCTAAACTTCACAAAAATCCTTACAAACATCGTTTCATTTCGGCTTCAAGTAATTGTTCTACCACAAATTTGTCCATCAATTTAACCAGTGCACTCACTTGTATAAAGGAGTTAGTCAAAAACTATTGTGAGAAAACATATCAAAACTCTGGTGTAAATTACTTTTGGAGTGTAAAAAATTCTATTGAAGTTTTAGAAAAATTACAATCTATAGATAGACCAGTTTCATCTATTGACAGTTATGATTTTTCTACACTTTATACAACCCTTCCGCATTATTTGATTAAATCTAAATTGGGTGAATTTATTAAATGGTCTTTTTAATTTTCGGGTCTTCAGTTTATTTGCTGCAACAAAACGCAAGGATTCTTCTCCAATATCTCTTACAACAATTATTGCTCCTGGACATGTGATGATATGATTAAGGCACTGAATCTCTTGCTAGACAACATTTATGTTCGTTTCGGCACCATTGTTTATCATCAGGTCATTGGAATCCCCATGGGTACTAATTGTGCACCTCTCATTGCAGACCTTTTTCTGTTCTGTTACGAACGGGAATTNATCCTTACTATTGACAATCCCCAGTTTTTGGCTTATGTTGACACCATTTACCCACAACAACTGAAACTAAATAAGGCAAACAATGATTCTAAATACTGCCCTTTTCTGGATCTAAGTATCACCATTGACTCTGGTAAAATAAAAACTAAAGTTTATGATAAAAGGGATGATTTTGATTTTACAATTACTAATTTCCCCTTTCTTGACGGCGACGTTCCCCTTGCTCCATCCTACGGGGTGTATTTATCCCAACTTGTACGATTCGCTCGCATTTTTTCCATCCTTGATGATTTTTATGAGCGTAACCTTACTCTCACATCCAAACTTTTACAACAAGGTTACAGATTTCATAAATTATTAAATACTTTTAAGAAGTTTTACAGAAGATATGAACATTTGATATCTAGATATGACGTGACTCGGAAACAGCTAATAATAAAGGGCATTTCTCATCCTCGATTTTATGGAATTGTTGTTAAAAAATGTCAAAAACTGATTAATAATCCAGAAAAACTGGGACGTAACTTACATTCTTTACGTAATAGTGGATATCGACGAGATATTCTGAACAAATCCGTTAAATTGGCTTTGGATTCCAGTGACCTGAAGACTTTACATATATACTGGCCTCTCACTGATACTGCCGATGTCTGCTGAAATACATGAAGACTCTTTACCAAACCCTTCGGGAAGTTTTGAGTTGGATTTTTCTTCCGTAGTGCGACAGTGTTTTACTAGCAGACTAGATTCTTTGAGCTAGCCGGCAGTTTAGCTGCGAGCACTCTTTGACCCTTCTTTCACTTATGCTTTTTCGTTCCAAGATAGTGGTCATTGAGTTAGTGGTCTACCTGTATTGGGTTTTATTCGCGTGTTTATGATACTATAGGGAAACGGGATAGAGAAAGGGGAGGTTTGGGTACCCATAAACCGGTTTAACCCTACCACTGGCTTTTGCTGGTGCCGGTACCAAGTCCGGCTATCCCGAGTTCCTATCGTTATTTATGTTTGTCTCTTGTTTTCATTATTGTTTTTCTGGTGCAGTTTGCTTGTAAATTGTGGCATGTGATTGTAGTTCCTGGCCATTGTAGGTGTTTGCTGTTTTCCTGTTTTTGTAACTCACACACAAAGATGAACAACACGGACCCAATATAAAACCATGGGTGAGATCAGGTGCACCGGTAGAGTAACATCGGTTTTTTGTTATTCACCAAGGAGTGAAAATGGTGCCATGTGGTTGTTTAAATGTTATGATCTCCTCTGTTATGAGTCGTTTTGTCGGGAAAGGATGACAGCAATTGTAAGAACACTTTGCAAGTTGAGTTTATTTTTGTTGACGACCCCACATCCATGATCAGCGGCTAAAAAAGATATAGATGTAGCATTGCTCGACATCTAGCAATGAATTTCGCTCAAACCAATGCTACAGGCCGTCTTCAACTTACTATGAGGTCTGAGTAAAACTCATTGTTGAAGGCCTCATGATGACTTCAATATGAAGAACAACGATGAAAGCGTTGTTCCATTGTTTAGTCATTGCCACTATGTCTCATTTGCATTTACTCTTTATCCTTCATTGTTTATTATAATACTATATTCTGATCAAATGATCCAGATTAATGCCACTTAATTTTATGTATTTGTAGATACTATTTCTCATGTACATTTACTCCTATTCCTGTTATTAGCAATCTAAGGTAGATCGACACTAATACACGGCGAATTCGATGACGCATATCAAAATCATCTAACGTTTGTCCGTTAGCGCCTTGCCCATTATTTTTATTTGTGAATTTAATTTTGATGCAGAATTGTTGCATATAGTCTGTAGATTTGCAACAACATTTGGGCATTATGTTAATGGTCCGGAGGGGAAAAAAAGGAAGCCCAAAGGTGTCAAATTTAACATGTTCAATGTCACTGGAATTCCTCCTATATTTTCAGATTAAGCTTTTTACTTTTCTTGTAGATTGTTGCATGTAGTCTGTCGATATTAAGTAACTTTTTGGAATTTTGATTCCGGTTCCAACTTTTGTAAGTTTCATGAAAGAGTCAAAGACTAATGATTTTTGAAATATTGGCATGCAATTATGTATTTTATTCATTTTCTTTCAGTTTTTAAACATTTTTGAGTTATGGTCTTCCAAACTTTAGATTTTATCTGCACTGAAGAGACATAAGTTGTCCAAATGCGCATATGCAGAACCTAAATTTACAGTTACTTGGGTATTTAGTTATTTGGTAGCAGACATAATTTTGAAGACTAGGAGTAAAAAACTATGGTTTCAAGTCCTGAAAATCCAACTATTTATGGAAATTCTTCCTCCAAACGATACGTTTTGAATGTGTTTTGGCCACATTCATCTTTTCAATAAAAAAATTGCAGAAATGTTTGATTCCAATTTTGATAGATTCCTTGAAACTCTCAAAGACAGTGTATTTTTGCGAATTCGAGCTAGAAACTATACTTTTCAAATATATTTTATTGAAGTCAGTCAATTTAAATAAAAGAATTGAAAAAAAATTGAGTCCAGTTTTTGCTTTTGTTTCGGTATTCATTTGAAAGTTAATTGGTAAATGTCCTGACACTCTCAAAAACACGTTCTTTTATAGAATTCTACCTAACAACCATAAGGTTTAAATGTATTTAATTTTAAAATAAATTATTTCCAATATTTGGATAGCAAAAATCTTTAAAAAGATATTTTATCGTTTTCATTTCTTCTGCAAAATACCATTTCAAAGATTAACCTTTCCATGACCACGTGAACTCCTCAATGAGTGAACAATTGTGCCTCGACATGATATTCGACTCCTTACTAGTCATGTGACATGGTAATGGTCTCCTTAATTGTCATCGTCTCCTTTCTAATCGTGTGAAACAAATGTAGTTTCTTACTAAGTACAAATCAGTAAACAATGAAATGATATAGAGTAAATGCACATGAGACAAGTCTCTACAAAAACATGGTATATCCAAACAAAGGAACAACATCTTTATTGTTGATCTTCATCTTGAAGTCCCTACGATGCCTTCAACAATGCTTTGCTCATACCTCAAAGCTAGTTCAAGACGGTTCTTAGCACCGATTTGAGCAGAATTCTCTGCTAAATGTTGAACACTTCTACAACCATTTCTTTTCTGGTCATAGATCGTCAACAAACATAGATTAAACTGGCAAAGTGATCTTACAATCACTGTTATCCATTGTCCACAAAAGCACTAATGTCTTAAAGTAAGTGAGAACCGAACCGTCAGTCTGAAAAGAACAATCCAATGACAATGGCAACGTCGGAAAAACGAGGAAACGAAGACATAACATGAGCTAGTGGACGATTGCAACATATATAAAAACATAGGGCACTCATCAAGTCGATTGTAAAAAAACATCTTTGCATTATTAAATACCGTAGTGAGATTTTGGCACTATAAACAGGTGGTCAGAATTACATTTTGAAATAACAAAAATAATAAATACATAAATTTGAAGGTATAATAATATATCTATATGAGAAATTCTCTCAAGAACAAGTCTACCATAACTAGAAAAAAAATTTAGAGCATACATCTCTCGCAAGGCGAATCTTTTTACGGACTCCACAATGCAGAACGACAGAAATGATGACACATAATGTAGAGAGGAGATAAAAGTAGTAACTTCGCGTCCCATTGAACGTGATATTTACAACATATGTGAATTTAATTTTTTTGTTAATCTTTTTTCAGGGGCAGTACAAGGAGTACCTAACACACAAAAAGTTCCAATTGGTTTAAGGAAGCTGAAAGAGGTCGGCTTGTACAATGTTATCTTTGAAGTAGATCTTGGAGATTCTACCTATAACTTTGACAAGTTCTCAGTACAGCAGATGTGTATGCTTATTCAAAAATGGATTCAATGGACACATGATAATCTCAATCCAAATGCTAAAGTGTTTGTAAGTTTCAGAGACTTGCCAGATGCAATGCCAGAAGATTCTACCCGTGTTTTCGAGGTTGTTGATTTTCTATGCAAGCTCCCTGCATCTATTGCTCTATTTGGACTGATGTTTGAGGAACCTACAGGGAAGTCTCTCCCAGAGGAATGTGCCTCCTGGGCAAAGTTTATAAGGAGAATAATGGATGATAATAAGTGGAAAGGTCATCTTCTAGTCCATGTTCACCAGAAGTTTGGATACTGCGATGCAACGGCCTTAGAGGTAACATCAATACAAAAGATGTTGCAAGATCGTTTCATTTTAAGTTCATATATAAGCGAAGTCAACGGGGCTACTGTTTGAACACAAATTAGTCTATCAGTCCGTCAGCCAATAAGTAATGCCCGACTTTTGGGGATATTTAAATAAAAAAAAAAACACGCTAGAACTTGGAAGTTTTCTTTCAATATTGCAACATCGGTATTTTTTTTGTATTTTACAGCTTTGAATAACGAATTGCAAGTTTGTTGTAAGCTGTTCTTTGATAGAGAACAAAATTTGATTATATGCTAAGAGCTGTCTTTATTCATATCAGTGAAATGGCAATAAAAGATGGGCGCCCACACTTTTGCGAATCGTCTGGGATTCATCAATAATAGTAATAGTCTTTTGACTTTTCATGAATATCATGACCTCAATGCTGCATATATTTGAAAAATAAAAGGGTGAACGTCAACACTTTTCTGTGTTCCCTAGCGATTTAAGAAAATAATCATTTTTTGTCAGTATTTTGTTATATATTAGGGGGAACTTTGGATTTAGGCTTTCCATATCATTTGATTTTAATTCTGCTGATGAGAGGTTACTCTTTAAAACACATGTACAGCATAACGAAATTTACTGTTTTTTATGCAACTTCGGTATTTTTTGTATTTTGAACCATTGGGCCGATGCCACTGCTGGTGGACCAGAGGTCCTCGAGGGTATTCACCAGTCCAATAGTCAGATTTGTCTGACATAAAAATTTACCTGGCGTGTTATAGAAATTTACTGTTTTCACGAAAAATCAAACAACTTAAAAATACTGAGGCTTCATTCCGTGTATGGCACTCGGTAGATATCCTTGGTACTGGTTTTGGCTTCCTATTTCGACATTTTTGGAAATGAGTACTTCTTTTTGGACTATTTTTGGATTAAGGCTTTCCATATCATTTGATTTTAATGCTGCTGATGAGAGGTTACTCCTTGAAAAACGTGTACAGCTTAACGAAATTTACTGTTTTTTTATGCAACTTCGGTAATTTTTGTATTTTAATTACACAAGAGTTCCTCTCTGGAAAAACTTTCTGATACCAAAATCACAACTCCACTGATTAAGCAGTTAATGTATTTGTTCAAATTTCAACGTGATTGCACGTTTTTTTTTTTCTCATCTGTTTTGTGTTCTAATGATGCTAAGCCGAAAAAAAATATTCACAAGGCTTATCAAAACGTGCTTGCTCACATGCTATTTATTCGTTGGAACAGGCCGTAAGGCCGACACGTACGGAAAACAACCTTACGTTTTTGGTATATTTAGAAGTACACAATTCTACTGCCTTTGTTTCACTATTAACACCAATCTATATTTTTCTTAGGTACTGATGAATGGTGCAAACGGTATATGGGCCAGTGTCTGCATTGAAGGATCATCTATGGGAAATGCCCCATCTTCTGTTACTTTGCTGAATTTAATTCGACTGGGAAACACAAAAGTAATAAAAAAATTCAACTGTGCTTATCTTAGACAGGCAGCCATTAATGTTACAAGAATCACAACAGGGGTCGAACCACATATAAAACAACCAATCTACGGAGCTCGTGCTTTGGATTTTGTATTTAACATGAAGAAGGAAGAATTCGATTTAGCAGGCTTTTTTGGAGAGCAGGCGCCGATTAGAATTACAACTCTTTCTTCACCGGCCATGATTTGTCAGCGATTGATCAATCTTTTTGGCGAATGCGAAGATTTTACTGAAGAGATTGGATACGAAATGAAACAGAAAATGCTTGAAGATTTAAAAGCAAATAGGTATCTACATGTATTATATTTATAATTTAATGGCCATTGAAAGGTATTGAGGCATGTTTGGTGGAGAAGGTACAAGGAACTTTACAGCACAAGAGTTTATTATTCAATATTTATTGTTGTGATTACCAAAAAATTCATAAGCATAAATAAAAAAAATTGAAGGTGATTTCTGAATTATAAATATATTGATGATGTTCTTTTCATCAATAATGCATCAAATAATAATGATAATAAAAAATAAATAATAATCAAATTCACAGTAACTTCGGTATTTAGTTATTTGCTGGATTGATCCCATTAATATATCACGAAGTGTATGGTCGACAGCTGATTCGTCAAGTGAAAGCGAGCACAAATTATATAGACTTTCTCATTAGACATATAAATCTCTGTGATCGTCTCATACGATCATTAAAAAAGTTCTTTAATAAATAGATATCAGTCCATTATGGAAAAATTTAAAGTTTCGGTCCGAACTCTGATTCAAGGTTCTTTCTTTACTTAATACTGGGATGATCATTTCTTTTAACTGTCTACGACCTTTCAATGGCAATTGCTGTTTAGTTGCTACCGGACACTACAGCACGTAAGGGCAGTTTTGCCTAGCCATAAAACCAGGTTAACCTTTCATTTCTTTTGAAGTGGCTCTACAAAGTCAGGATCATTGCGGTCGACAATTTTTTTGGTGGTTTTCACCTGATTTGTCTTTTTGTCTCACGGACTTGGCTCTTGACCACTCTGTTTGGTAATTTTGTTTTTGCCCCCATTTGCAGTGTTTCATTCCGTACTGAGGTCAAATATTGAGAAGCAAAGTTCAAATGTTATAAGAAAGTGCATCACGTCTTTGACTACGTCTTAAGTGTTTCCTTTAAAATCGAATAAATTTTATTTGAATATTTAATACAAAAATTAAAAAAAAACAAAACAAAACAAAACAATAAAAAAAAATTAAAAAAAAAAACAAAAAAAACCCAGTTTTTGAATATATAGTATATAATTTTTCAAAGTCAGTGCAATAAAATACTGGGTAAAATATAGTATATTGGAAATAGAAAACCGTCATTTCCATAAGGGATACCAATGCATAAAAATTCCTATGTTGGATGAAATATTGACGGATAGGGAATATGGCATTCAATATTCAATATTCAGCTGATGAGAAATTACTTCTTGAAACACGGGTACAGCATAACGAAATATACTGTTTTTATGCAACTTTGGTATTTTTGTATTTTTAAACCATTGGACCGATGCCACTGCTGGTGGACCAGAGGTCCCCGAATGTATTCACCAGTCCAATAGTCAGACTTATCTTAACATGAAAATTTACCTTGCATTTACTAGAAATTTACTGTTTTTTTTTTATCAAAATTCAACCCATTCAAAATACTACGGCTTCATTCCGTGTTTGGCACTCAGTAGATGTAGATGTCCTAAGTACTGGATTTGGCTTCCTATTTCGGTATTTTTGGTAATAAGTACTTCTTTTCTGACTACTTTTTGGATTACGGATTTCCATATTAGTACATTTTAATGCTGCTGATAAGAGGTTACTCCTTAGACACGTGTACAGCATAACGAAATTAACTGTTTATATGCAACTTTGGTATTTTGTATTTTAAATATTTATTGGCCTGTGCCCAATACAGTGACTTCACTGATAGAGCCCGATTGCTCATAAATAGGCTACTTAACCAAGTGTTTGTCACCCATAATTTGAAGTTTACGGCCGACATCACGATCTTACGGACGGCTATGGGATATATGTTTCACAGATGATAATAGATCTTTCCTTTAAAAAAAACTAAGATTGTTGTATCCTCTATCGAATTTGACATGTTTAACACGGCGGGCATCTTATAGGAAGTAGTAGATGCTTTCACTACCGGTGCACCTGATCTCATCCCTGTTTTATTGGGTCCGTGTTGTTCATCTTCCGTACTTATGTCTTTGTTTCTTTGTTTTTCCGATGTTTCCATTGTAAGTAAATTATTCATTTTAGATTGACGGTTCGGTTCTCACTTACTTTAGAAAAATCTTGTATTTTAAATGAACCTCTGAACAAGCTTCTGCCCAATCAATATTAGTCAGGCTATTAATGTTATTTTCCAGAATCAGGGGATAAGTATTACTGCTAAAACAATAATTTTTCAATAAATTTTGCGATAGACATGGGACATATTGTCAGCAAAAACAATCCTCTGGTTTTCAGAGTTGATTGAATAACAAAATGCTTAAGTTTTCGTTAATTTAGTTTTGTGAAGAATTTGATAAGAAAATATACATTTTGGACCGGTTATGTTAGATTTATTGTTTATTTATTGTTTTTCTGACTACCTGTTTATTGTGCCCACGTCTCATGATTTTATTATGCCAAGTTTTCTTACAATTGGCTCGATGAGTGCTCTGTGTTTGTTTAAATGTTGTGATCGTCCTCTACTAGTCTTTTTGTCGGGAAATTGATGACAGTTAGGTTTATGTTTGTTGACGATCCCGCATGCATGGATCAAAGGAGAAAAAGACATGGATGTAGCGTTGCTCAGCAATTAGCAATAAATACCGCTCAAACCGGTGCTAGGGGCCATCTTGAACTTGCTATGAGGTATGAGTAATGCTCATTGTTGAAGGCCTCAAGGTGACTTCAAGATGAAGAACAACAATAAAAGCGTTGTTCCATTGCTGTGTTACCATGTATTTGTAGAGATTTTGTCTCATTTGCATTTACTCCATATCCCTTCATTGTTTATTATATCGATTTATATTCCGAAACAAAACAAATCGTTTAGTGTCTAAGGGAATCCGGTTCCCAGATGTTTGTGCTATGCACATCAAATACCAGAACATTCTTTGGTATGTCTTTGATAAAATCTGTATACGTCCTATGAGTATACAATAAACACAAGTGTGATTTTAGGAGTGATAACACATAAATATAGATCATTAGCAAAAGCTCTGGGTATAATCTAGATATGGGGAAGCATTTAATATTCTGTCAGCTCTCCTAGCTGTTAAACATACCATAATTTGATTTTTTCTCTACCAAATGTTTAAATTAAACTGCACTAAAGAGAAAAAGGTGTAGAAATTGTCAGAAATATTTCTGCAGAAATAAAATTTACCACAATTTCTTCATTTTGTGATTTAAGTTCTTTGTACATTGAACTAAAACATATTTTATCATTACGGAGAATCATTTGTACACTATTTGAACGGAATTCTTCACAAAAGTAATGTATATTGAAGCTGGTATTATCGCGTCACGTTAAATGTAAACATCTTAATTTTTTGCAGGAAGGAAGAATACATGAGTAAGGTTGGCTTAGCTGTCCTGTTTGACCGGGCGGGTGGTAAACTTACAGAGGAAATGAGCGAAGCCATTGCCAATGACCCAGTTAAGAAGCCACATGCAGCAAATATAATAGATGAAATACGTAGAAGATGGGATGAGTGGGATGTACAAGAGGAAGGAGATAAGAAAGGGGATAACATGCTACAATTTGACTCCTTCTACAACGGCTTTATGGCACCTTATTTTGCATGCTACCGATGTTCCGATACAAAGAAAGCACTGAAAGCACTGGATATGGACTGCGATGGCGGCATTGATTGGAATGAATTTCTTGTCTATATTAAATGGGCCCTTAAACAGTATCCCGATACTGAAGATGCTGATGGTATCCTTGAAATTGCCTTTCGCAAGGGTTTAATGCCAGCTATGCGTGATGAAATGCAAAGTCAACAATGTCAAGAAACCCAACAAGCACAATAGAGTCTGCTTTCTAATTTCTATAGCACGCACTTGTCAACTACTATATAATTAATTGATTTTGCTGATATATTTGAATTCTGATATGTTTATAATTATGTGCTTTTGTATGATTAATTAATTGCTTAGAATACAATCAAAGTTTATTTCAGATATATTTCTCTGGTATAATAAGATAATGAATAACAAAATACAGAAGTTGCTGTTAATTTAGATTCTGCATATGCACATTTCGAGAACCTTTGTATCTTCAGTGCAGATCTAATCATAACATTTGGAAATACATGGACCGAAATATGTGCAAAGGCTGATAGAGAACAAAGGATGAGCTTCATTAAGGCATTAAATTGGTCCAATGATTTGACAAAAAACAATCTGATGTAAGAAAAATTTCTTTGATGTATATTTAAACACCTCATTGCTCTTTTTTACAGCATTTATTACAGAAAATTTCCGGATAATTGAGGGCCCACAATCTATTACTAACCAAACTACTGAATCAAATAATCTAGTAAATACGTCATATTGAAAGCCACCATGAGCTTTATATTTACTTATCAATAATCCTACAGCTCTGCTAGCAGATTTAGCACCTGCTTTTGCCATATCTTCATAACTAAAATATTCAGTTAACAGTAAACCTAGATAAGTGTAACTGGAGACAGTTTCCATAGTTTGTCCATTAAATATAAATAGAAAATTTGTATGTTGTCTTGTCTAGTCCTCTAAGAAAAAATTCTATGATATATATTTAAGAAATAATTCCTGGGAGCTTGAATATATACTAATTTTACCACGGGTTGGCCCTTTATGTGGAATGTTTTAGCCTGAGCGACAGCGAGAGCTAAAATATCGACATAAAGGGTCAACCTTTGGTAAAATCAGTTGTCATTCATGCTCCCAGGAATTATTTCGATACTAATAAAACAAATAAAGACATGTTTTGAAGTAGAGCACTACTAGGTAAAGGAAAATAATTGCCGTTCCGCCAATTGACCATTCTACGAAAACTGAAAACAATATTTATAAATTTGATGTAAATTTTGTATCAAATATTTTTATGTGGACTTGTAAGCAATTAATAACACAAAACGTAAGTAGAAATATTTAAAGGCACCTTGAAATTTATTTCCAATGGAATGTTTCCGTAATATTGGAATAGCCTTGAATATATAGCGATTTTACCACGGGTTTTGACACAAAGTGTTCAAGAGACGTCATACTAGAATCAATTTTAGTTTTGACCCTGTCTTGCATTATGAAAAAGGTAAATAATTTTACAAAATATTACTTTTTCAAAAAGAACTATGCATGAAAAATGCCAATCTAGTTCATACAAGACTTGTAAAAAAATGTCAAAACATATTTTTATTGAAATAAAATTCAGTGTATTTATTGTATTGTCTTTTGATTGTTCGTCTTTCACTACGTCTGTCCGTCCGGCCAATCGTCCGGAACATCTTTCATCAAGGATTTTTCAGCCTGTGTATGTAGCAATGATTTGATTTTTTTGTCTGAAGCTAAGGTATAAGGAGTGGTACCGTTTCTCCGCTTTTCAAGTTTGCCACTTATTTTTTTCCTGTTTGACGAAAACTTTAATTTTTCCTCATACAGCCTTATATTAAAATTTTTCGTCAGGTATTTGTGTATATGTATGTAGTAATGATTTGATATTTGGTCTTAGGCTTTGGTATGATAAGTTGTACCCCTTTTTCAAGTACATAACCCATTTACGAAGGAATCCTAAGGGTTTAAGTAAGTGACAACCGAACCGTAAAATTATTAAAACAGGAAAACTGCAAACACCTACAATGGCCAGGAACTACAATCACAAGCCACAATCTACAAGCAAACTGCACCAGAAAAACAATAATGAAAACAAGAGACAAACATAACTAACAATAGGAACTCGGGATAGCCGGACTTGGTACCGGCACTAGCAAAAGCCAGTGCTAGGGTTAAACCGGTTTATGGGTACCCAAACCTCCCCTTTCTCTATCCCGTTTCCCTATAGTATCATAAACATGTGAATAAAACCCAATACAAGTAGTAAGTCTTAAACGGAAATCTAAAGACAATAGCAACATGAGAAAAACAAAATAACAAAGACATATTATGAGTACGGCACAGAAAAGAAAAACGAAGACAGACACACACACACACATACAAGATGAACGACACTGACCCAATTAAAAACCATGGGTGATATCAGGTGCACCGATAGAGTAAGCATCTTATAAGACACCCGCCGTGTTGGTCATGTCAAATCCGGTAGTAAAGTCAAATACGGTAGAGGAAAAACAAACTTTAGTTGTAAAGAGAAAGATCTGTTGTTATCTGGGAAACAGATATCTCATTGCGGTACACTAGATTGAAACAAAATTTGAACAGGGCCATAATGGGTTTCTGTCACTGAAATAAAACTAAATGCATGTCCTTTTATTTATTCATTTAGGAAAACGGCAAGAAACACATCGGCAAACGAATACCAAAGCAAGAACGAGGAAAGGGGAAATTATAAATAAAAAATCACGGCAAATCACGGCAACACGAATTGAGACAGTATGTCAAAGACAAAATAATTAAACAAAAATGAACAAGAACGTTACAAAACTAAAGCACTAGCAGTGTAAACCCCTATAAAAACTGAGGTATCATCAGGTGCTCCGGAAGGGTAAGCATGATCTGCTCCACGCGTGGCACCCGTCACACTGCAAGCTAGAATGTAGTATTGAAAGATATTATTGTTGACTGATTGGTTATTGTCATTTCTAACCCTTAGACAAATCCATTTAGAATCCATGCGACGTGTTACTTCTCTAACCCTAAAACAGTCCCAAGGTAAGAGTATGAAAAGCTTATGTGTGTATTAAGTGGTCGGACAATAACAATGACAAATATAGCAACGAAAATGAGACTATCAATTGCCTTTTTTCCATCCATACAAAAGATCGATTAACATAGCTACATTTGTGACTCTTCGAGATGGTTAATTATCAAATTTCATAAAATGGTTTTCTTATTGCTTGAGTAATAGATTTTGTTTTGTGCTTTACTTAGAATTTCTTTAAAATAATGATGAAAAAACTTTCATTTCAAATTTAAAGAATATCGTACTTAATTTGATCGTTTTGTGGGCGATAAATGTAGCATAACACCATACAGTAAGTTCTTCTTTTATCACGAAGCATGTATAATCAAAGCTTCAATGCATACACCGAACAAATTACAGAAAATGTGTAATTTAATAAAAAAAAGTCCTAGGATGATGTGCTCTGATAACTTCCCATTAAAGATGTAATAACTAATGCACTAAAAAGTAACCCTTGAATTTTGAGAATCATTTTGGTAGTAGACAGATTAAAATTACTTGTCATTGTCTATTACAGCGTTTCCAGCGCTTGATGATTAAGCCATTACATTTTATTTCGCACAAAAATTGGTGAATCAATATTTCAGATTATAATATCCGACTTTTCTCCTAAACATATGAACATTTATCACCATGACATCATTGACAGATATGACGTGTGTGTGTCCCAAATGAAAACGGACATTTTCAGTTAGATTTCACGTCTACACGGATTTGACATAACCGGATTTAACTCAACCCTAGATTGACTCATTGATAGTTTGGCGGGTGCCGCTAGCGGAGCAGGACATGCTTACCCTTTCGGAGCACCTGATGTCACTCCCGGTTTTCGTGGGAGTTCACACTATGAGTGCCTTAGTTCTTAATGCTATCTTTTTATTTCCGTGCATTGTAGCTTTCTCACGTCCTTGTTTTGTTTTTGTTTTTCTCTGTTGCCGTTTTTGCCATGTCTTTGGACTTCAATTTTTGTAGTCATCGCTTCTCTTGTTCCTTCGTTATTCTACTGCCGTTGTTTTTTTCATAATCAAAATGCAAACTTTGCCTACAAATGAATATAAACACATGAAAAAGGAACCATGACAAACTAGACAAAGGGGAGATGGCAGCCATCTCTGTCGGCCCCGCTGTAATAAGTGAAAATTTGAGTGTGTGTGGGCACAACATAAGTATAGACACAATCATAAACAGAATGTAATACCCACATGTCTAAAAATATATCCCACAATATGGAATAACAATGCTGTGACAGAATTCCAAGTTTGCATTATTTACCATTGCAGAGATAAGCTTGATAAAAAATCAATTTTCAAAGCTCCCTAACATTGATATACAATATATTAACTTTAATTGATCAATCTTCATGGCAAATACCAAACCCTATATCAACGGAAAAAAAAGTTATAGCCTTTACACAACTTTGTCATTAGGAAAGCCATTATCTAAGTTTGAGATCAAAATTAAAGGTCAAGTATCACGATCCACGGTGCAGGGCCCATGGTCTTGAAATGTGCTATCTTCACACATTTAGTATCAGAAGCATACATCAAAAGATGAAAATTTATAGCCTGGTACGAGTCATTACTAAGAAAATAATAATCTGACCTTTAATACAAATGTCAAGGTAAACGGTCACCAATTGACATATCGTCTTGAAATGATCTATCTACATGAAAAATATCAAAAGCCTACCTAAAAAACAAAAAAAGGTATAGTCTGAACACAACTTTGCTACGGACCGACGGACGGACATGATAACTCATTTATACGTCAGTTAACAACATATAATTACTTGAAAATATGGTTTGTTTAAGCAGATTTAGAGCATTTTTCATTAATATAAATTGGTTAAGTTGTTCGACTTAGATGAACACTACATCTCGTTTGAGATACTTTTTGGAAATAAATTCATGGTTAAAATTTTGTCTTGCATTTTTCGTAGGGTAACTTTGATGCCAATGTCTTTGCATCCTCTAAACAACAGAGGTCACAATAGACTTGCTTTCTCCACTTTATATATTAAGCATTTAATTCATTTTGCATTTGAGAGGACAGGTAAGGGTATAATACGTGACTTGATGGGACTTATTTGACCTCCCTTGAACCAAATGTTTTCTTAAAAGGACTATTTAAACATACGG
>MJUU01038712.1:26849-47792 GCA_002080025.1 Modiolus philippinarum | reverse complement strand
ATATAGTCTGTAGATGCGCAATAAGCTTTCGGATTTTTTTTTATCTTTATCTTGGTGCAAACAAGAGGCCCCAAGATGTTGATTTTGACAAAGGCCCAAAGATGTGGGTTTTGACACATGTGGCATGTGACACAAACTCCTCCTACATTTTTGGATTTAGAGATAAAATCTTTATGCGGAATTGTTGCATAGTCTGTAGATTTGCAATAAACTTTCGGATTATGATTCCGGTTCCAACTTTGGTAAATTTCCTGAAAATGTTAAAGACTCACATTTTGTTTTTAATTTGAGCATAAAATTATGTATTTTAGCAATTGTTTGATAGAAAATTAGATTTTGAATAATCAGAATTATGAAATACGATTCCAAGTTTGGTAAATTTCCTGAAAGTCTCAAAGACCACTTATTTTTTTAAATTCTACCTAGCATCCATACTAAAATGATTTGTTTAGTTTAGGACAAAGATTTTAACTAAATGGATTCCAAAAATATTTGATTTCGATCTTGTAAAATTCCTTAAAGTTTCAAAGACCACTTATCTTTTGGAATTCTTCCTAGCAACGATACTTAAATAGCTTCTTTAATTTAGGAAAAACACTTTCATCAACTGGATTTCAAAAATATTTTATTCCAATTTTGGTAAATTTCCTGTAAGTCTCAAAGACCACTTATTTTTGGAATTCTACCTAGCAACCGTACTTCAATAGCTTCTTTAATTTAGGACAAACACTGCCATTAATTTGATTTCAAAAATATTTGATTCCAATCTTGGTATATTTCCTGAAAGTCTCAAAGACCACTTATTTTTTGGAATTCTACCTAGCAACCATACTAAGATAGTTTGTTTAGTCTAGGACAAACATTTTAATCAATTTGATTTCAAAAATATTTGATTCCAATTTTGGTAAATTTCCTGAAAGTCTCAAAGACCACTTATTTTTTTTTTTGGAGTTCTGCCTAACAACCATATATCCTTAAATTCTTTTTGTAAAAATAACGGCTATCGATAGTTTGATTTCAAAAATATTAAGAAAAATTATGCCCAGTAGTAAAATAACTGTTTTCTGTGTCAAACAGGGAGTGTGGGGATAGCTGTCGTTCCGACAACCTCTAGTTATTTTTGCTCTTTCAGTCGAAGAATAACTCAGCTGAGCAATTAACATTAATGACATGAATACAAAGGGACGACCAAATTGATTTTCGGCGCGAGGGTGTTCTTGGGCGATTTTGTAAATAAACAATTTAATCTTTGCGCCGCTAATACTAAATACTCAATCCTACTTGTTATGAAAATAAACAATTTGTTTTCGATTTGAAGAATTTGGTGTGATTAAATAAATTATTCAAGATCTTCATGGACAATTTTTTTTTCTAGACAAAATCGCTACCTTTCACAAAAATTAAATGGTCGTCTTCTAAATATACATGTACTTTGAATTAAAAAAAACTAAGAATAAATTAATGAAAATTGGGAACGTTAATCTTCACTTAAATACCTTCTACTGCTTATTTAGACCTAGGGCTAAAAATACAACATAAACCGGTAGTGTAATAAATATTTTTTTCATAGAAATAAGTTGACGTAAATTGACATAAGTTATCAAGTTAGAGGCAAATGGGGGTAATAACAAAATTACCGAACAGAGTTGTCAAGAGCCGAGGTCAAGGAGATAAAAAGACAAATCAGATGGAGACCACTTGACAAATTGTCTGACTTGGTGCAGGCATTTCAAAAGAAATGGTGGGTTAAACCGGTTTTATGGCAAGCCAAGCCTCACTTCTATTGCGGTAGTGTGCGGTAGCAACTCAACAAAAATTGCTATTAAAGGTAGTAGACTGAATGGTCATCCCAGTACTAAGGAAAACAAATCTTGAATGAGAGTTTAGAAAGAAACTTCAAATTTTCCCACAAGGGACTGATATCTACTTAAGTACTGTTTTAATGATCGTAGGAGACGATATTTTTTAGGCTTAATTAATAAGGCGGTCACGGGGATAACTTTGCTTAATGAGAAAGTCTTTATAATTTGTGCTAGCTCTCGCGTAACGAATCAACTGTGAAACACACACTCCTGTAAGCAAGAGAAGCTGGAATATTACTGTCCATGTTAGGGAAATTGATAATTCTAAAATTAAAATCGTCCCTTTTGTCGTAAATTTTAGTACTGAGATAACTATTTTTCTCAAATTCGAGATCTTGGAAAAAAAGATGTAGATATAGGGATTTCTGTTGTTTCCTTTATCTCTAGTTCTGGCGGATATATGAACGGGATCGATTTAGCAAAAGATGCGTCATTGATAGGAAGAACATCATCAGTATAGCTAAAAAAGAGATAAAAGGATCTAACACCTTTTATTTTATGATCTTTTACGAGTCCCTGAGGAAATTCTGTCTCGTAAGAATATAAAAACAAGTCTGTGAGTAGAGGAGCACAATTAGGGCACATTGGTATGCCAACTTGTTGACAAAAATCACCTCCAAATGTTACAGATAAACTATCAATTAGAAATTCAAGCATAATGCACATCTGTTTTTTAAATTGATTAATAAACTATTAGAACATTTGTTTTTGAATGCCTCAAAAAGAAAATTCCAAACACAATAGCAAGATCAGAAACACACACACACACGTTCAATTTCATTGCTCATTGTCACAAAAAGCAAATTAGACACTTTTCGATAATTCCTTTTACCGGTGATCTGCATGAATTTCCTTTGATCTACAGCGGCTGATAATGATTTGAATAAATTGACCCAGGACTGTACTTTTTCAGGATTAATAGATTTAACTGTCATTTCTTTACATATTATAATTGTAATTTTTTTGTGTAGTGCATATAAATAATGAAATACCGAAGTTACTGTGAATTTAGTTTCTGAATATGGCCATTTCGACAACTTATGTCTCTCTGGTTAAGATCAAATCAAAACATTGTGAAAAAAAAAAAAAAAAATATGTGTAAAAGCTGACAGAGAAAAACAAAATACCAATATGGGCAGAATCAGTTAAGGACAGACCTATGCAAGAGGGGATACTCCTTAGTTAGAAACAGAATTTCCTTAAATTTAGATAATGTATTCTGAGCAGTGTTATAATGAATGTAATTACCAATTTATATTGTGTTTTGTGACTAGTCAGATGATTTGAACTGTGGAATCGTTTTGATATTTGTATCATTAGAACATGACACTGAGAATGTAGAATGAAAACTGCGCCTGGATGGACTGTAGTATATTCACAGATCATCTTTGGTCCACAAATGCCTTAGGTCATGAGCTTTCCAGCATCACATGTTTCAGATGACCTTGACCTTGTCTTCATGGTACAATGACTCCATGAAAATTGTGACAAAGTTTCACATTCAAGTCCTTTTCTCTGTATTTGTAATGCATAGATCCATTATATTTAGTGTATTGATGCATCTTAGTGGGTACATGTCAGTCTGCCAGTTGTTAAGTGACACTGACCTAATTTGCACGGTTCAGTGACTTTGTAAATATTGCGACATAGTGTTACATTCAAGTCAATTTCTGAGTCATTGTAACGTATAGAGATACCATATTTAGTGTATAGCTTCATTTTAATGAGTACATGCCAGTCTGACACCTGTCATGTTACCTTGACCTCAATTTCATGGTTCAGTGACTTTGTTATTATTTTTACACTCATGTTCATTTCTCAGTAATTGAAGAACCTAGACTCTCCATATTAGGTTTATTGTTACATATTAACAGGTATATGCCAGTCTGACACTTGTCAATTTACCTTGACCTTAATTCCATTGTCCAGTGACTTTGTTGAATTTTTACATTGAAATCCATTTCTCAGCAATTAAAGAACCTAGACTGTTAATTCTGTAAACCAACTTATTTTCGCGACTTTCGCGTGCGTGAAAATATCGCGAAAATAAATCGTCGCGAAAAGCTCAAATCTTTATATAAATGCATTAACAGAAATTGAAAATCGCGAATATAAGTGTTGCATCAGAAGGGGGAAAACGCGATATAAAGTAGGCGCGAAAAAAAATGGTAAGTGTTTTCCAACTGATTTGATCATTTCTACTGAAGACACACAAGTTGTTGAGATGGTCGTCTGCAAAAACTATTTTAGCAGTAAGGTAAGTAAGTAATTGATAGAAAGATGTATAATGCCTGATAGATAGCAATTAATGAAATAACGAATTTCATCTAAATAGGCAGCTAAAGTCAGTGTAAAAAAAACGATGTCGATTATACGATGGGAAGAATTCCGCTGGAAAGTAAAGTCGTAAAATGTCCATTTTAAATCAAAATAAGCCATGAAATAAAATGGATAAAAAGGAAACATCTACAATAGCCAAAATTATACCACATGGTAAGACAACGCTTTCATTATTGTTCTTCGTGTTGAAGTCACCATGAGACATTGAAAATAGAGCAAACACTCCTACCTCATAGTAAGTTCAAGACAGCCCCTAGCACCGGTTTGAGTGGAATTCAATAGCTAAATGCTGAACAACACAACATCTATGTATTCATTTCGTCATGTGTGCGGGGTCGTCAACAAGCATAACATATCGGGCAAAGTACTCTTACAAACACTGATTGATTGAATATTTTTTAACGTCTACTGAGCAATATTTCAGCTATATCAAGACGAGAACAATTTTGTTGATAAATAATCACTTTGGGGTATGGAAAGGGTCATGGGGCGGAAAATTCTTACTGCCACTGGAAAAGTAGGGTGAAATCGAAAGGGACGGGGAATTTAGCCTTGTAGCCAATTACCTACGGACCACTAAAAAAGAGCATGCTTTAACGTGCAGGAAGCGTGGCATTTCTTCCAACACGTGGACCTGAGTTTACATCCCTTCCGAAAGTATTCATCCCGCACAACCACGGACATCCAGTTTTGGAGGGGTTGTACCCAGCAGGCTGGAATACTGGGTCCTTTATCTTTATCCCGGGATTCCCGCGGGGTCTTACAAACACTGTCATCCATTGCCCGATAAAGGGATCGATAAACAATGCAACATATAAAAGACCACAGGGCACTCATCGTGTTGATTGTAAAAACTTGGCGAGTAAAATCGGGAGATTTGGGCAATATTTATACAGATGGCAAGAAAAATAGTTTAATTTTTACAAACCAAGAAAGCCAAATATTGAATTTTTGATAGTGCATTCATATGAGAAATTCTCACCTGAACAAATACACCATAACTAACAAAATAAAAAGAGCATACAGGTCTTTTTTACGGAATCCACACTGCTCGAAGAACAAACTCCATGGTAAATAAAAAAGGAAAAGATTCTGTATTGAATTTTATTTTTCACGGTGAATTACACATGAAATATAATAATATTGTGTCCAAAGCAATTTTTTATGTAGATCTTATGCTCTGAAGAGGGACACGAAGGGTTTAAGATTGGAACAAACTATGAACAGTTCCATAATGAGTATCTCTTATTCAAATAAAACAAGATTCATATCTTTTATTTATTCAGTTGCGAAGACGGGATGAAAGTAAGTATATAAGAATAATATTGGCCTGTTTTTGCTTACATATGTTTAACATAGTTACATTTATGGCTTTTCAATGAGGTTTATTATCAAAATTTTTATGATGGTTTTCTTAAATTGCTTTAGCAATAAATTATATTCCGTGCATTACTAAGATTTTTTGAATATCGATGAAAACGTTTTTCTCAAATTAAAAGACTATCGTACTTGATTTCATATTTTTGTGGGCGATAAATGCAGCATAACATTATACAGTTATTGCATTTCTTTTATGCAAAGCATGCATTATCATACCTTCAATACATACACCCAACAAATTACAGACACGTAATTTAATCTAGAATGCAATGCTCTAAATGCTTCCCATTAAAGATGTACCAATCCAAATGAACAAATAAAAGGGATATGGAGTAAATGTACGTGGGACAGAATCTTATAAATACATGGTAAGATTAAGCAAAGAACGGAATGCACTAAAAAGCAATCCTTGAATCTTGAGAATCATTTTGTTTGTATGGTAGTAGACAGATTAAAATTACCTATAAGAACTTGTTTTTGTTGTTGTGTTTCCAGTGATTAAAGCCATTATATTTCATTTCATATAAAAAATTGCCGAATCAATATTTCAGATTGTATTTAATACGCGACTTGACGTATAAATATCTAATCAGTTATCAAAAGGAAATTTTATTTGTTTTAGAGGCTTGAGAGCATTTCTCATTCAAATAAATTTGTTAAGTTGTTCTACTTAGATGACCACTGAACCTCGTTTAACATAATTCTGGGCAATTTCTTCGTGGTTATACTTTTGTTTTGCACTGTTACATAAGGACACTTTGCTGCCAATGTTCTTAGCATCTTCTAAAACAACAATGGTCCAAAAAGACTTGCTGTCTTCACTTTATATATTAACAATTTCATTTATTTTGCATTCAAGAGGACAGGTAAGGATAAAACACGTGACTTGGTGGGACTTATCTTACCTCCCTTGAACATTCTCGAGGACAGGTAAGGATAAAACACGTGACTTGATGGGACTTATCTTACCTCCCTTTAACATTCTCGAGGACAAGTAAGGATAAAATACGTGCCTTGATGGGACTTATCTTACCTCCCTTGAACATTCTGGAGGACAGGTAAGGATAAAACACGTGACTTGATATTGGACTTATCTTACCTCCCTTGAACATTCTAGAGGACAGGTAAGGATAAAACACCTGACTTGATGGGAGTTATCTTACCTCCCTTGAACATTCGAGAGGACAGGTAAAGATAAAACACGTGACTTGATGGGATTTATCTTACCTCCCTTGAACATTCTAGAGGACAGGTAAGGATAAAACACGTGACTGGATGGGACTAATCTTACCTCCCTTGAACATTCTAGAGGACAGGTAAGGGTAAAATACGTGACTTAATGGGATTGATCTTACCTCCCTTGAACATTCTAGACCACAGGTAAGGATAAAATACGTGACTTGATGGGACTAATCGTACCTCCCTTGAACCATCTAGAGGACAGGTAAGGGTAAAATACGTGACTTGATGGGACTTATTTTACCCCCCTTGAACATTCTAGAGGACAGGCAAGGATAAAACACGTGCCTTGATGGGATTTATCTTACCTCCCTTGAACATTCTATAGGACATGTAAGGATAAAACACGTGACTTGATATCGGACTTATCTTACCCCCTTTGCATTCGAGAAGACAGGTAAGGATAAAACACGTGACTTGATAGGACTTATCTTGCCTCCCTTGAACATTCTAGAGGACAGGTAAGGATAAAACACGTGACTTGATGGGATTTATCTTACCTCCCTTGAACATTTTAGAGGACAGGTAAGGATAAAACACATGACTTGATGGGACTTATCTTACCTCCCTTGAACATTTTAGAGGACAGGTAAGGATAAAACACGTGACTTGATGGGACTTATCTTGCCTCCCTTGAACATTCTAGAGGACAGGTAAGGATAAAACACGTGACTTGATGGGATTTATCTTACCGCCTTGAACATTCTGGAGGACAGGTAAGGATAAAACACGTGACTTGATATTGGACTTATCTTACCTCCCTTGAACATTCGAGAGGACAGGTAAGGATAAAACACGTGACTTGATGGGATTTATCTTACCTCTTTGAACATTCTAGAGGACAGGTAAGGATAAAACACGTGACTTGATGGGATTTATCATACCTCCCTTGAACATTTTAGAGGACATGTAAGGATAAAACACGTGACTTGATATTGGACTTATCTTACCCCCTTTGCATTCGAGAGGACAGGTAAGGATAAAACACGTGACTTGATGGGACTTATCTTGCCTCCCTTGAACATTCTAGAGGGCAGGTAAGGATAAAACACGTGACTTGATGGGATTTATCTTATCTCCTTGAACATTCTAGAGGACAGGTAAGGATAAAACACGTGACTTGATGGGATTTATCTTACCTCCTTTGAACATTTTAGAGGACAGGTAAGGATAAAACACCTGACTTGATGGGACTTATCTTACCTCATTTTAACATTCGAGAGGACAGGTAAGGATAAAACACGTGACTTGATGGGACTTATCTTACCCCCTTTAACATTCGAGAGGACAGGGAAAGATAAAACACGTGACTTGATATTGGACTTATCTTACCCCTTTAACATTCGAGAGGACAGGTAAGGATAAAACACGTGACTTGATGGGACTTATCTTACCCCCTTTAACATTCGAGAGGACAGGGAAAGATAAAACACATGACTTGATGGGACTTATCTTACCTCCCTTGACCATTCTAGAGGACAGGGAAAGATAAAACACGTGATCTTGCCTCCCTTGAACATTCGAGAGGACAGGTAAGGATAAAACACGTGACTTGATGGGACTTATCTTACCTCCCTCGAACATTCTAGAGGACGGGTAAGAGTAAAATACGTGACTTGATGGGATTTATCTTACCCCCTTGCACAATAGTAAATCCGAAACGCTAAATGTTTTCTGAAAAAGTACATGTTTAACATACAGATTTCTTTTCACATAGGAGAGCGATACATCTCATCACACAACGTAATTACCTTCTTTTTGTACAAATTTCTTTATAATAAGATGCAATTATGTAAATTTCTTTGATCAATAAGATGTAATGAACAATTATTAGTTATGTAATTACTTTTTGCAGTTGAGTGATTCACATTTATATGATATGAAAATAAACATGCACTTTTATCTTTCAAAGATCCAAGAATAAGATAACGAAAAACTAGAAATGTATATATGATCCTCAACTGTTTATTTTGATCTGAAGCCGAAAATACAAAACACTAGTGACATAGCTATCTCATGGCCACGGTCGTTGCCACCAGATACAAAAAAAAATTCACTTGTCCCTTCCATGCTTCCGTAGTAGTGTAATGTATATTTTTATCTATTTTTTTCATTCATATTAATGAACATAGATTGATGTAAGTTTTCAATTTAAAAGCGAGTGAGAACCAAATTGTCAGCCTTAGAAAGAAAAGGCTAACACCAATGGCAATATTAGAAGCAGAAAAACCACGTATGTATAATTCAGAATGTTATTTCATTGATCATCGTCACAAAAAGTATTAACGAAACACTTTTCGATAATTCCTTTTATCGGTAATTTGTTTGATCTACAGCGGCTGATAGTGTGTTTTGTCACAGGTAACTGATGTAACCGTCATTTCTTCATATATTACAATTGTATATTTATTGTGTTGTGCATTTAATTAACAAAAGTTACTGTGAATTTAGTTTAAGAATATGGCCATTTCGACAACTGAAGTTTAAATCTTTTGGAAATCCATAATCCAAAATATGTTTAAAAGTTGACAGAAAACAAATACCAATATGATTAATAGAAAATCAGCTAAGGACAGAGATCTACGAGAGGGTATCAACTGAAATTCTCTAAATTAAGATTATGAATTCTAAGTAGTTTTATGATGAATGTAATTACCGTTCTAAATTTTGTTAAATCAGAGTACATGTATATGAATTGGCTGGGGCTATGTGTTTGGACTTGTATCATAAGAACAGGACATTAAGAATGAAAACTGCGTTATGATGGTTCTGTGTATTTGTCCCAAGAGATAACAAATGCCGACGTTGTGTCGTTGTTTCTTTGTTTTTCTGATGTTGCTATTGTCCTTGAAATATTATTTTTAGACTGACGACTCGGTTCGCACTTACTTTACTGGTAATTTAATGTCTTCAGATGCCCATTTCGACAACCTGTGGTATTTAAGTGCAGATGAAATCATTTTGAAAACCATAAACAGAAAGATGTATGAAGCCTAAAAGATAACAAATACCAAATAGGATCTAAATGGGAAGCCAAGATCTGCCAAAAAAAAAAACAAAAACAAAAACAAAAACACACACAAAATCAAACAAACAAAAATCCCCCCAAAAACAACAAAAAAAAAAAAACACAAAAAAACAAAAAAACAAAACAAAACAAAAAATGCTTATGCTAAACACGTGTTTCAATAAGTAAACTCTCATCGACAGCGTTCGTTTCAGTTAATATAGAAATAAAAGGATAAAAGAAAACATCTACGATGGCTGAAAATTATAATTACATGCCACAATCCTCCAGGCAAAACACAGGAAAAACAAAAATACGACAAAAGACAAAAGATAGGAACTCTGAACAGCCGGACTTGATACCGGCAGTAGCAAAAGCCAGCAGTAGGCTTAAACCGGTTTATGGGTACCCAAACCTCCCGTTTATCTGTGCCATTTCCCTCTAGTATAATAAACATAAGAATAAAACCCGATACAGATAGACTACAAAGTCCATGACTACAATCTTAAGAGGAGATAAAATGAATAGTAATATTGAAAGATTGGTCAAGGGGTGCTCGCCGCTAATCTGCCAGCTAGCTTATGAAGCCTAGTCTGCTGGTAAAACACTGTAGCATTACGGAAGAAAAAAATCAAATTCAAAACTTCACTTAGGATTTGGTCGAAAATGATATATATATTTCAGTAGACATCAGTGAGATCCCAGTATGTGTTCAAAATTTTTAGGTCAGTCGATCTCAAAGCTAATTAACTGGATTCATACAGCATATCTTGTCGATTTCCGCTATTATGTAGAGAATGTAATAATCCTTCCAGTTTTTCTGGATTTTTACTCATTTGAGACAGTTTTTAATAACATTTCCTTACAAACGAGGATTAGAAATGGCCTTAGTAAAAAGCTGTTTGTGATTAACAATGAAGGGATATGGAGTAAATGCAAATGAGACAAAGTCTCTTCAAATACATTGTTAACATAAGCAATGGAACAACGCTTTTATTGTTGTTCTTCATCTTGAAGTCACCATGAGGCCTTCAACAATGAGCTTTACTCACACCTCAAAGCAAGTTCAAGACGGCCCTAGCACCGGTTTGAGCGATATTCATTGCTGATTGTCGAGCAATGCTACATCCATGCTTTTTTACCTAATGATCCATGGATACGGGATCGTCAACAAACATAAACTTAACTGGCAAAGTGTTCTTACAATCGCTGTCATCCATTGCCCTACAAAAAGACGATAGAAGACGATCACAACACTTAAACAACCACAGGGCACTCATCGAGCCAATTGTAAGAAAACTTGGCGTAATAAAATCATGAGATGTGGGCACAATAATCAGGTGGTCAGAATAACAATTTTAAATTACCATGAGGCCTTCAACAATGAGCTTTACTCACACCTCATAGCAAGTTAAAGACGGCCCCTAGCACCGGTTTGAGCAGGATTCATTGCTACTTGTCGAGTAACGCCATATTTAGATATGAAATAGAAAAAAAGGAAAACGGGGAATGTGTCAGAGAGACAACGACCCAAAGGGGAGTAATAACAGCTCAAAGCCACCATAAGAACTTCAATGAACGGTGAGGAACCCCCACACCCAACGGCAGGTCGGAGTCGGCCCCTGAACAAAGAGTAATCAAGTTCAGCGAAATAAACATCATCCCAGACTCCCAAAGACATAAAGCAAACTAACTCGAAAAAAGACAAGACACACAAAGGTTTAACAATGTTCATTTCTATTACACGTGTAGTAATTTATTGTAATAACAAGATTACCGAACAGAATTGTCAAGAGCTGAAGTCCATAAGTCAAGAAGACAAATCAGGTCGACACCACCGGTAAAATTGTCGACCGCAATGGTCCTGACTTGGTACAGGCATTTCATAAGAATGGTGGATTAAACCGGTTTTATGGCGCGTCAATAAAAAGGGTAAAATGGAAGTATCTATTAGCAAACGGGAAGCAGATATCACCTAGCGAACCACATGATCGTGTTGTGGATTATAAAACTTCTACAGTAATGACTTTATTAAGTTACGATAAATACCCAAGTTTTAGTAGCCTATTTATAAGCAACCTAACTCTATCAAAAAGGTCAATGTATCGACCACAGGCCCTTGAGTACCGATCAACGGCAGTAGAGAACCGAAGGAACAAAGCACAAGATTACATAAATCAAAGTCCAGAGACAAGGCAAAAACACGAATACCGGAAGATGGAAGGCCATAGACACTACATTATCAAAACACACGAATACAAAAATGCTTAAGCACTGACAGTGTGAACTCNCTAAAAAAAAAAAAAAAAAAAAAAAAAAAAAAAAACCAGAATGACAACAGGTGCTCCGCACTCTGTATACAGCATCCGTCACACTGTCAGTGGGTCAACCCAGGGTGAAGTCGAATGACTTGGGAGATGTAAACTCCATATACCGGTGCTATTGGAATGTTGCTTCAAAGAAAAGGGTAGTTGACTATTTGAAAGTGAAGTCATTGTATTGTCATACAACTTAGTTTGTGGTCTATATTTGTTTTTAATTTCTAGGTGAAGGTAAAGGAATGAGGTTGATGTGGAAGTGTATATAGTACCCTTAATTTGGAGCTTTTTTGATAGATGAGATGAAAAAATCACCAAAGCGAGGGTTGTTTAGCTTTCCACTTTATTTGTTTCTAATGCTTATGATGAGGAGTTACTCCTTGAAACACGTGTACAGCAAAACAAAATTTACTGTTTATTATACAACTTGGGTATTTAACGATTGGGCTGATGCCACTGCCTAAGGGCCAGAGGTCTCCGAAGGTATTCACTAGCCCAGTAGTTAAACTTGTCTGACTTTAAAATTTTACCTTGCGTGTCATAGACATTTACTGTTTTTATAAATATTCGAACCCATTTAATATAAAAACTAATGCTTCATTAGATATATGGCACTCGGCAGATGTCGATATTTTTAGTAATGAGTACTTCTTTTCTCACTACTTTTGGGTTAAAGCTTTCCACTTTATTTGATTCTAATGCTGCTGTTGAGAGTTTACTTCTTGAAGCACGTGTACAGCATAACAAAATTAACTGCCTGGGTATTGGGTATTTTTTGTATTAAGTGAAAAAAATATTATCTTTGTCATGGAAGCTGGCAATATAAGATTGGGCTAGTTGTTTATCTTGAGATATCTATACAACAGGCAAATTTGTAAATTTGAAATAACTAAGTTTTTTACAAATATTTCACGTCTGCAAACTGCCATTTCTACAACTTCTGTCTCATTGGTGCAGATAGAAAAAGGAACAAAAATCTCTACGTGGGTCGGCATCACGAGCTGTCTCGCTATCTGCATGATGATGTTCTTTCCATTAACGCATCCCTAAATGGATGCTATAAATACAATCCCTAGAAGTCAAGTTAATGAAAACAACAGAAAATACTAGATCAATTATTTTTATTTGGACTTGATTCTCATATTTGATTAAAATGATAATCTCAGTACTACAATTTACAACAAAAGGAACACCTTTAATTTCAAGTTTGTTTGATTACGCTAGAGAGGTTACGCTAGATCTAGCACTAATTATTCTGACTTTTCATTATGGAAAGTTTCTCCGTGACCATTTTATTAAGAGAAAATGGCCCTCGGAAAATTTGCAAATAGAATGAAAACTATGACCTTTGTTTTGAAAGCTATACCAAAAGAGCAACGTAAACAATATAAGACGTCAAAATTTTGGAGGGAAACAGTTGTCTCTGAAGTTTTTCTTCATTTTTCGGCAGCTGCTTATAAGTCTTAATATATAGGAAAAAACCGTACTGGAAGTTGATAAATTTTGCATATTGTTTGTTTTATGGGTTTGAAAGTAACCAAGAGAATATGATTTATGTGCAAAAATATTTACCCTGGTTTGAATGAATAAAAGGATATCGGATACTTTTAAAAGCTGAATCTTATACTGCCTTAATCATGGGTTCAAACATTTCCATCTTATACAATCAATAAAAAGTTCTTTAATAGACATCAGACGCTTGCTGAAAAACTTGAATTTTCGGTCCGACCTTTGATGTTAGACTCTTTTTTCACGTCGTATTTTCCTTTCATTGTCGATGACCTGTCCATAGCATCAGGTGTTCCTGACAATAGCATCAGGTGTTCCTGTCAATAGCATCAGGTGTTCCTGACAATAGCATCAGATGTTCCTGACAATAGCATCAGGTGTTCCTGTCAATAGCATCAGGTGTTCCTGACAATAGCATCAGGTGTTCCTGTCAATAGCATCAGGTGTTCCTGTCAATAGCATCAGGTGTTCCTGACAATAGCATCAGATGTTCCTGTCAATAGCGTAGGTGTTCCTGTCAATAGCATCAGGTGTTCCTAACAATAGCATCAGGTGTTCCTGTCAATAGCATCAGGTGTTCCTGTCAATAGCATCAGGTGTTCCTGTCAATAACATTAGGTGTTCCTGTCGATAGCATCAGGTGTTCCTGTCAATAGCATTAGGTGTTCCTGACAATAGCATTAGATGTTCCTATCAATAGCGTCAGGTGTTCCTGTCAATAGCATCAGGTGTTCCTGTCAATAGCGTCAGGTGTTCCGGTCAATAGCATCAGGTGTTCCTGTCAATAGCGTCAGGTGTTCCTGTCAATAGCATCAGGTGTTCCTGACATTTTGTTCGGTAATTTTGTTATAACCGATGTTTTCTCATCAGTTGACGTAAGCAAGATAACTGATAAATATTTAAAAATGGAATTGAGCTTAAAGAGTTAACTACGGAAGCCCATATCGGCCACTCAGAATTTTTTTTCAAAGATTTCTTTGTTGAAAATTCAAGATAATATGTTGAAAATTCAAGATAATATGTTGAAAATTCAAGATAGTAAATTGAAAATTCAAGATAAAAACATGAAAATTCAAGATAATAAGATGAAAATTCAAGATAATAAGTTGAAAATTCAAGATAAAAACATGAAAATTCAAGATAATAAGTTGAAAATTCAAGATAACAAAGATGAAAATTCAAGATAAAAACTTGAAAATTCAAGATAATAAATTGAAAATTCAAGATATAAGTTGAAAATTCAAGATAATAAGTTGAAAATTCAAGATAAAAATATGAAAATTCAAGATAATAAATTGAAAATTCAAGATAAAAACTTGAAAATTCAAGATAAAAAAGTTGAAAATTTATGATAATAACTTAAAATACGAAAGCCCATTGAGCTCATTTTCGTAGGTTAAAAAGATAAAATCTTCGCGAATAAACGCGATACTTTCACGAATAAGTGCGAAACTTTCAGGAATAATCACGAAAAATTTATGTTTAAATACAAAATGTTATCTTAATTATCTTTATCATACACCCCCCATATGAACTTTTGGGGGTATATCGGAATCACCCTGTCCGTGATCGTTTTAAATTAATCTCTCAATTATTTCTATTGTTCAAAATATGTTTGTCGCGCTGGAGGCCGGATAGAGCTGTTTAATATCTTTGGACACTAATCTGTTTACATAACAACTGTTTTAATTATCTAAATATTATTGTTATTTTGTATTGTCATTCAGTTTTCGATCTTGGGTCTGGAAGTGTCCAGATACCGCAAAATAAAGTATATAATTTGGAATACCATATTTATTTCATATAGCCGGAATTTTACCCGGTTATAGCTTTAAGACATTTAATTGCACCTTCGTATAAAGCAGTACTTATTGAAAAGGAAAGAAACTGAAGTCTGGGCACTAAGCGATATCTCTCATCATTCAACTGTTTCTGTTGACCTTCCTGGCGCACTTTCCGTAAGGTCATGTTAACTGCTGAATCTAGCAAAAACAGAATTCCGGGCAGTTCGTCTATAAACTAAGCGATATCTCCCATAACTCAACTTATCATCCAAGTGAAATAATTTCATAAGATCATGATTCTAAATCATATTTGTTGACGATAAATTATTGTTCATCTAATAATTTTCTTTTTCATTTTGACTATTGCACCCAATTATGTATATATAAGTGACTAGAGGCTCACATGAGCCTGTATCGCTCACCCGGTGACTGGTTTTATGCATTGCCACCAAGAGACCATCCATTATAATCCATACTTATACATCAGTTCATCAGATGTTACAATTTCTGCGATGATATTCAAACATTGTTGCCATGTAGGATGAGGTACACAAAAGTCACATGCATTGAAGGAAACCATCCAAGGACTATTGTGACCAAGATCGATTGCCATTGGCTCAGTTGTTTCAGAGAAGAAGACCTTTGAATGCATTTCACATAGGGTCCTTCTGTTAATCTATGTTCTTCGCTGGCAGTCATCTTGAATGAGGTAAGAACATAAAATCACAAACTTTGAAGGGGATCACCAATGGACTAATGCCAAGTTTCGTTCCAATTGGCTTAGTAGTTCCCATACGGTTCCTATGTTAAACTATGTTCCCTTCTGGTGGCCATCTTGAATGAGATGCGACCTGCTGGACATATGTAGAAATTGTAGCCCTTAATAAGCTTGATACTTTTGCAATTCACATTAATCTCTATCTCAAATAGTTTTTTAAAATAAAAGTAAAAACGTATAAAAATCATAAAAATTCACAGTAAAAGCGGCTATTACTCCTATATGGGTCGTAACATTTTGTTCCAAATTGAAGGACATGTAGATCGTATTATACTTACCATTTTTGTAATTAAAACTTGACCCCTATCTTCTATCATTTTCAATATATAAGACGAAAAGTAACAGAAAAACGTTGCATTTTCATAGACGTAACGCTGAAAGTCTACATCAATGGGAATGCAAAGAAAAAACTTCATCAATCTTATGAAAAATGTGCTTCGGAAAAGCACTATTAAAATAAACAATAAATAGTCCCCTATAACAATAAATTCGGTAACATTTTCATCCAAAATGATTATTCAATGCCATGTTTATTTTAAGGGAGTCCAATTAAAAATGCACCAAAATGATATACATGCAAATATATAGAGATTCATGCCACCACTTTATTCTGAAACGGGTAGTACCACAATCCATATAAACCTTTAAACCAATCTTTCACTTTTTTTAAGAATACATCTTTAATATAGAGTGAAGGTTATAACTTTATTAATCTCTAAAGTGAATAAATATCTGTGGGTCAGAATATGCGAAAAGGGTTTCTCTCTGTTGCTGACTTTTAGCCACGCCGAGAAAACCCCCCCAACTTAAGCCTCAAATATCTCCTTTGTGAATCTGCGAGGCATAAAATATTTAGAACTGCGGCCCCAGTTTGTAAAATGCCAGAATGGATTATTCAATTCTGTAATTTAACAAATCGCGATATAAAGTATTATGTCCCTTTGATTTTCGAATCTACTTCCTATTACTTATTTAGTGTATTACTTAGCATGCTTCCATCATTTGTAATAACATCCATTGAAAAATGTTTAACAGTATTATGATATAGGATTTGATCTCGAAGGAGTGATTTGGTCACTGCAAAATTGTGAACTTTTCTGTTTTCCGAAGACCGGTTTTATCACTAATGAAACTGATGTCTGTTTGAAGTTGACTGATTAAAAATATCCAAACGGTAGAATTTTCTACTCTTTTATATATCTTTTTCTTTAATCTAAGGAAATACTTAAACCATGCAAAATATTATTGGGTTTCAGCCGGTGTGATTTTTTTTAATTTCAAATGTCGTTATAAGAGCAAACAGGGCAAAATAATACCATATTACCCAGATACATAACGATGTGTGAAAATTGAACAGTACCATACACCAATTATTATACAATGTAGTAAAAACCGTGTAAATACGGAAAGCTGGTATTCAGGTAATTCCGTGGTGTCGTTTCATACGAATGAGAGAAATTTCCTTCGCATAGTTTCCGGGCTTTGCAAAAATGTGTTTTCTATTTTTTTTTCTTTTTTACAAACACGCGGGAAGTGTACATTGTTTATGTCCCTCTGGATTATATGTAGCGTGTGACATCCATGCGGCTTTCGATTTTAGTGCTTGTATTCAGAGATGTTCTCGATTTTTTAATATAGGATAAAGTACTCATTTCACATATCGCCCTCTTTCAGATAATTGCTGTATGCCTCTAAACCTATGAGCCATATACAATAACAAATACCGAAGTTACTGTTGATTTATTTTTCTGCATATACGCATTTCGACAACTTATGTCTCATCAGTGCAGATAAAACCAAACATTTGGAAGTCCATTAACCGAAAACGTGTAAACAGCTGATGGAGAACAAATTACCAAAAGGGTCTAAATAGAAAAGCCAAAATTCAGCTAAGGACAGAGCTATGCATGAGGGAGATACTCCTTAGTTTTAAACAAAATTTTATAAAATTAAGATATTGCAAGTTTTAATAAGATCGGTTTTCGGGTCAGCACCGAAGTACTGACTACTGGGTTGGTGAATGTTTACTTTTTATACAAATATTGTTTTGAATTTGATGTTCTATGCATAATCCGATTACAACCAATCTTACAATAGCCACCTAAAGGACATTATGAATGATATACGTCTCCGATCCTCCTCCATTTGATAACTTTCGTTTTTTATTGTTATTTTCAAATTCATTCAAAACAATATTATAAAGATTGAATTATTAATTTTTCGTTCTTCCAAAATTACTACAGTCTATTGATTATTCTAAGTATATCATATTTTAATTTACAATAATTTTAATTTTAATTTACAATAATTTTAATTTTTATAATTTCAGTATTTTATTGACAGTTAATTTAAATAATTAGTAATGGTAAACCTAGGGATATTAAAATTAACAGTTTACATAAATGTATTTTTAATGAGCCATTGTTAAAGAGTTTAATTTCAAGTACTGTAGTTGATGTATATCAAAAATGATTGCAAATTAAGCAGATTTGCTGAAAATCTCAAGAGAACAATTAATTCCGTATAAATTCAAGTCCTTTCCGTATTGATTCCGTCCTTCTCAAGTTTCCCATGTGCAGATAAAGTGTGGCTGAACAAATGATTGCTGAATGCTGTTTATATTTTGTTATGGAGTTTCTTTGAAAATGAACCATATAATTTTCTTTATATGCAAATACACAAAGAATCCCCCTGGCACCTTATTCTGAAACTGGTTTGATCATAAACCCAAACAAAATTAATTCTTTATTCAACAGTCTTGTGAAGAAACATACTATTTTATGATCAGTGCCATGTACCCAACAACAACTGCTCAATATCATTACAGCACATAATGCGATCGTAAGACAATTTTGATATGAATGTAAACAAGAGGCTCTCAAGAGCCTGTATCGCTCACCTGGGTCCTGCAGCACTGTAATTCCCAATTGATGGTCCATCTTTGGTGGTGTATGTACATACAAATCAGAATCTCTTTATAAAATTTAATCAGTTTCAGAGAAGATTTTTAAATGCAGTTTCCAAACTTAAGGGGCCTATGTTAATCTACGTTCCCTGCTGGCAGCTATTTAACATAAAACTTTGCAGAGGGTCACATAAGGACTATCATATCAAAATTCTACTGAAATTGTTTAAGCAGTTTCAGAGGAGAAGATCTTTTTATACATTTCCCACTGGGTCCAATGTTAAACTAAGTTTTGCTACTTGTGGCCATGTCAGAAGACGGATCAGCACCAAAGTAACAAGTTTGATCAAAATCTCACAAGTTTCATTTATGCAATGTTTAAATTGAATCCATTCAATGGTTTTCCATGATATCTTTGTATGCATTTCCCATTAGGGTCTAATTCATTGCTGGCATTCATTGGATGATGGATCAGAACTGAAGTAACAGCACTTGGTCAGCTCTAATAAGCAAAGTTTGGATTAGGCAGTTATCTAGAGGAAGATCTTTTGTTTAAATTAAGTTCACAGCTGGTGACACTTGGTCAGCACCTGACATGCATCATTCATCTCATGTTTGATTTAAATCCATTCAGCAGTTCTCTAGAGGATCTTTGTGAGCATTTCCCATAGGGTCCAATGCTGTCGGTCATGTAAGATGATAGATTGGCACCAAAGTATTAACACTTGGTCAGCACCTCATAAATATCATTCATGCCAAGTTTGGTTCAAATCCATTCAGTGGTTCTAAAGTAGGAGTTCTTTGTATGCATTTTCCCATAGGGTCCAATGTTAAAATTGAGATCCCCGCTGGCGGCCATGTTGGATGATGGATTAGCACCAAAGTCAGCACCTCATAAGCATCATTCATGCCCAGTTTGGTTCAAATCCATTCAGTGGTTCTCAAGAAGAAGTTCTTTGTATGAATTTTCCCATTAGGTCAAATGGTAAACTAAGTTCCCCGCTGGCGGCAATCTTGGAAGCGGTCGGAAAACTTGAATGTGTTCAATAAAATATAGTCCTTAACATGCTGAACATTTTTGCAATTTAAACTTGACCTCTATCTCAAAGCGTTTTTGAAATATAGGACAAAAAGTAAAAAATCACGAAAAATTTGACCAATAAAGGGCCACAACTCATATATAGGTACTTGGATTCTCTTCAAAATATCCCTGTGGGTAGATCTTAACATGCTGAACATTTTTGCAATTAAAACTTAACCTCTATCGGTTATAGTTTTTTTTAATAAAAAATAAAAAAACATCAAAATTTTGAAAATTTTACGTAAAAAGGGCAATAACTCTTAGACGGGTCATCAGATTTCCTTCAAAATTTCAGCATGGGTAGATCTTCTCATGCTTATCATTTTTACACCGTCAGATTTTTGATATCTGTAACGGTTTTTGAGTTATTTGCCAAAACTGTAATTTACCCCCTTGTTCTATTTTTAGTAACGGCGGCCATGTTGTTTGACATAGGACATACAAAATAACAAATTTGAAACTAGATACCCTATTGATGATTCAGTTAAAGTTTGGTTCCATTTGACCCTGTGGTTTCAGAGGAGAAGATTTTTGAAAGTGAGCTAACGACGGACGGACGACGGACGACGGACGCCAAGTGATTGCAATAGCTCACCCTGGCATAGCCAGGTGAGCTAAAATGGATAACAGGAAACACCTACAATGGTTAAAAATTATAATTACATACCATAATCTGCTGTGGAACCACACATGAAAAACACGAATAAGACAAAAGACAAACGTAGACAACGATAGGAACT
>MJUU01038712.1:0-16548 GCA_002080025.1 Modiolus philippinarum | reverse complement strand
AATAACTTCTATATAGGTATTCAGATTTTCTTCAAAATATCTAGATGGGTAGATCTTGATATGGTGAACATTTTTGCAATTTAAAGTTGACCTCTATCTGTTATAGATTTCTTGATAAAAAATAAAAATATTACAATTTTGAAAATTTGTCGAAAAAGGGCATTAACGCCAAGACAGGGTTTCAGATTCTCTTCCAAATTGCAGGGCGGGTAGATCTTGTCATGCTAGTTTCCTTTATTTCAGAATTTTGATATCTCTAATGGTTTTTGAGTTATTTGTAAAAAACAATTTACCCCTGTGTTCTATTTTTAGTAACGGCAGCCATGTTGTTAGGTCCTAGACTCCTCGGACACAATTCTGAATCTAGATGCGCTAGAAATGATTAAGGGGACGACCATTTGATTCTGAAGTGGGGATGGGGGGATGGGGGCTGGCAGTTTTGGTCAAGTCAGATTATTTATTTTCAACATTTTGCGGGTCAGAAAATTTATTTTTTCGCCGCTTCGTAGCGAGTTTATTTATTTTCTATATACTGTATTAAAGAACCTGGGGCCAGATTATTTTTTTTAATTTCTGGGTGGTTGAGGCCTGATTATTTATTTTCATGGGTTTCAAGGCCAGAATGTTTATTTACAAAATCTGCCAGGCCCATCAGAATCAAATGGTCATTCCCTAAGACCAAGGTTGGTTAAAAAATTGGCTAAGTGGTTGCAGAGGAGAAGATTTTTGAAAAATTTACGACAGACGACGGACGACGGATGGACGGACGAACAGACACCGAAGGACCCCAAGTGATGGCAATAGCTCACATTGCCTTTTAGACCAGGTGACCTACAATTGAAATACAACACAATACTCACTGTGATACATCAAAATGAAAATTTACAAAGTCTGAATCACTGACATGAAGTTAAACACAATTACTCATTGGGATACATTGTGATATACAAATTCTGAATCAAAGGTCATTGTTGAGTGACGGTTAATTAGTATATATTGTGTTGTGATTAACAAAAAAAATCTGATGTAAAGTCAAAAGACAAAAAGTTCTTGTTTGTAATTCAGCATTTTTGATAAGGTGCCTTTTTAGAAAAAAAATCCCTTGTTAGATTAAGGATGGTCACTACTCATGTTTTTGAAACTGCCTCTGACTTTCGGAATTCTCTTATTTTATCCATCATGATGCATAAGAAAATTTTGCACACTGAACCAAAGTTTTCTTTTATAAATATGATTGCATACGTCTATCTTAGACTTTTGACAAAATCTTATGAAATTTTTGATATACCTTCATTATGTTTCAAAGGTTGCCTTTATGCAAAGTGAATGAAAAGTCCAGAAAAGGTTGGTTTCCTGCCAAAGTTTCAGGCATTATATCTGAAAAAGTACACTAACCTGTCAATAATTTTGCTTAAAATGATGTATGGTTGATGTTCTAATAAATAAAAATATTAATTTTGAAACATTAATGTAATAAAACTTGAGGAGTGGACATCCTTAAAGTGTTAAATTCAACAAAAAAAATCATTGTTAATTATCTTCCAAAAAGGCTAACACTCTTATAACGAGTTCTAAACTGTATGGATTTAAGTCAAAAACAAAGTCCCCGTCTGAGCATGACTAGTTTGTGATACTAAGACATGTATTATCCTGTCAATAGACTCCATGACAATGCTTTCAATTAAAAAAATCCATTTCAGATACAATTACAACGTGTAAGATTCAAGCATTCTGAGTATTATCTCCTTTATAAGGTCTGAGTGAAAGGCTGTGTATGTTATAGACAGGCTGTCTGCAAATAATGTGTTTTTTGATGGTCAAGGTCATATATAATGCTAAATACACAATCAATAGCCTGGTATCTAAAGTCTAAATCAAAAGGCTAACACTAGCTCGATAATACTGAATTTAAAGAAAACTAGGTTAAACAAGGACTTTGTTTAAAAAAATATCAAAGTGATGAATACAATAATGACTTAATTCTAATAAAATAAATAAAATGAATTTCATTTTTAATCTCAGTTTTACAAAATTTTCAGGAACGTCTGTCAAACGATTTAAGATATCGATTTGATGTATGTAATTGAGCATCGTTTTTCAATACATGCTTTATTTTGAAAAGTTCATGAAAACAGATTACATGCTTAATGAAATGGGGAAATCGACAGGATATTCTGCATGAATTCGTGAAATTGGCGTTGGGTTCCAATGACCTGAAGATTTTACAAACATACTGGCTTCTCACTGAAACTGTCGAAACCTTCTTGAATATACTTCGGGACGTTTTAAGTTTGATTTTTCTTATGTCGAGCAACTATGTTTCAACAACAGACTAGGCTCCTTCACCTAGCTATCTTTCAAAATTACATTTTGTCCTATTCTTACCTTTTCAAGTTTGTGGTAAATGATTAGTAGTGTGCCTGTATTTGGACTGTATTATCATAATATCATATTAAAGGGAGACTGGACGGAGAGGGGATGCTTGGATACTTTTCAATCGGTTTAACCCGAGGGCTGGCTTTTGCTAGTGCCGGTACCATGTCCAGCTGTTCCGAGTTCCTATTGTTGTCTACGTTTGTCTTTGGTCTTTTGTTTGTGGTTTTCTTGTGCAATTCTCTGCTTGATTTTGGCATATGGGTAAGTGTAAGGGTTTTCGGTCGTTGTGACGATTTTTATTTTGTTTAAAACGTGTTAGGTTGCATCGGGTTAAATACAAAACTACCAAACAGAGTGGTCAAGAGACCAAATCCATGAGACAAAAAGAGAAATTAGGTGGAAACCACCAGAAATTTTGTCGACTGCAATGGTTATTACTTGGTAAAGGCATTTCAAAAGAAAGAGTGGGTTTAACAGGTATTATGGCTAGCCAAACCTCTCCTTACATTGCGGTAGTGTCCGGTAACAAATCAACAGCAAGGCCATTGAAAGGTCGTAGACAGTTAAAAGAAATGATCATTCAAGTACTGAGTAAAGAAAGAATATCTTAAATCGGAGTTCGGACCGAAACTTCAGATTATACCAATATCTATTTAAGAATTTTTTTAATGATCGTATGAGGCTAAATTTTTTGAAACCTTGATTAATAAGGCAGTCACTGAGATTACTACGTCTTATTAGAAAGTCTGTGCTTTAGGTTGAACGAGGATTATCCTAGTTCAAGGACTAAAGTAAAATAAATCAGAAACTTGAGTGTTTTGTTAAATACGTCTATATCTTTTCAGATTGAAAAAACGTTTTGTACGTTTATCTTGTATTGCCTGCTATAATGTGCAAGGAAAACGAGTATGAAATTAACGTATGATATAAGGGGAAAAGTACATTTTATATCACCAGTTGTCTGCACACTTTAACTACACCACAACTTAATGATTTTGTTCCGACATTTCCGTACGAGTTTTTAGCGTCGATAAAATATGTTTTTTCAGTAAATAACACAAATCCTTAAAGCTAAAATCCAGTTGGTGAAAGGAAACTTTATACTACCAATGGTATGCATGCACACTTAATCAACACCACAAGTTAATGGGTTTGTTCCGATATTTTCTTAATGGTTGCAGCCTTCGATGTACTAGGTTTCTTATAAAGATATATCATTAAATAAAATGTACTTGATAGTCTTATTGGTGAGTTCGTTTCAAAAATTACGTTAACTTTGCAGCAGAAACAGTTAGATAAAAACTCAGAGAATACCTACCAAACTCCCAACTGGAAATGGAGTTAATGTGCTTTTCATACTTTAGTTCATGCTTTGCTTGGTATGTTTTTCTCACACTTTCTGTTTGTTTTGTCTTACATTTTTTAATCATACTGAATGTAAATGCACTCAGAAGAACAAATCAGTGTTTAATTATGTAATGTATATGGTGAGACTTTAATATACTATTTGTCTTGTCTTGTCTTGTTTTGTCCAAAAATGTCAAATACTTCTTGCAAGCTTTTGCTTTATTTTTGTTTAATCAACTTCATTAACTAGTTGTGTTTTGTATACCTGTTTTATCAATACGCTGATTATATGATTGCATGAATAAGTCACATGACAAGATCAGTGTCACTGGGTTAAATATTCTGAAAGTCCTGCAAATTACGATTCAAAAGATATACACAATGTAAAAGCTCTTTAAGACATACACAAAAACAGACTAAAACAATATGCCTCCAATATAAAAAATACCGACACAAAATTGTTCTTTTTATGTGAATCGTAAAGTAACCGGCAATCTAAAAGCGAACAAGTTTGAAAAAGAGCGAATGTAATTTTGTGTGTTTTATATCATAACTAGGCATCGTTTAAAGTTGGTAGTTATCAGCGGAAACAACAACGATTCCGATAATTAAATAAATGTATAATTTGGAGTTTAATGAAATATAGATTTCATATTGTTTTTGCGATCATATGGCAAATACGGCTTTCTATCGCAGATTTGTTCAAAAATAATATTCTAAGAATACAATTTGCTAGACTTTATAGCAAATGTAAGAGTCTCTATACGTTTAAGGACATCAAAATATTTAAATCATACTAATTTAACCATAAATTGGACAAAATTTTTTTTAGTATTTCAAGACCTTTCAATACCAATTGCTGTTAAGTTGTTACCTGACGCTACCGCAATGGAAGGGGAGGTTTAGCATGAAATAAAACCGGTTGAACCCACCATTTTTTTAAATGCCTGTACCAAAACGGGACCATTGCAATTGACAATTTTTCCCGTGGTTTCCGCTTGATTTGTGTTTTTGTCTCATTGACTTCGGCTCCTGACAACTCTATCAGGTAATTTTCTTAGTAGCCCAATCTGATCTTACAAGAAACTGGGGATGTTTACTCTACATGTGCACTTGATCTCACCATTTTTTAATTGGGTTGTTCAACTATGCATGTGTTTCTTCATTTTTTTTGTGGCATAATTATATTAAGTCTTTGTTTCCTCGTGTTTCCGATGTTGCCTTTGTCCTAGAATTAATCGTTTTTAGACTGGCGGTATGGTTCTCACTTCACTAAATGCAGTTATATAATTAAACTTTGAAAGTGCATAATATAGATTTTCTTATTTCAAAAATTAACAATGAAGGGATATGGAGTAAATGCACATGAGACAAAGTCTCTACAAATATACAAAGTAAAAACAAGCAATTGAACAACGCTTTTATTGTTGTTTTTCATCTTGAAGTCACCATGAGGCCAATAATGAGCTTTAGCATACCTCACAGTAAGTACAAAACGACTCCCAGCAACGGTTTGATCGGAATTCATTGATAAAATCAATGTTATTCTACGTCACGGATGCGGGATCGACAAAAACATAAAGAAACTGGCAAAGCATTCATACAATAGCTTTCATCCGTTGCCCCCAAAAGACAAGGAGACAATCACAACATATAAACAACCACATGCTGCTCATCGAGTCAAGGTAAGAAAACTCGGCATAATAAAATCATGAGATGTGTGCACAATAAACAGGTGGTAAGAATAACATGTTGAAATTACAACAAATATAACATACTAATTAAAAAAATGATGCATCCATATGAGAAATTCTCTCAGAAACAAGTACACCATAACTTAAATTTATATACAAGCATGATAAGTAATTCCCTTTTATTAGAATGCAATTGTGGTACTTGGTTTTTGTATGCATATTTATCACAAAAGAATATTTAATATGTAAGTCGGGGTACCTACACTAAAAATAACTAATACTGAAAAAATATTAAAAAAAAACATATTTTGACAATGCTTATGTAATTTTTTCCTTAAACATAATTAAAAAAAGACTTTAAGTGTTCCATGGGCCTGTCGACAATTCAGACAGTCAGTGCCACTTGACAACGTTACCAACACGCACAGATGTAAAATAGTACAGTATAATGGAGACAATATTTGTCTGACTTAGCTAAAATAAGCGGATATAAAAAATGGGTTACGTTTGGGTAAATTTGATTTGGGTTGCACTGCGTAATTCCAATTCATTGAGTAAATAAGATACGCCAGAAATCTGAGGAACTTGTTTCTAACTTCTTCACAACCTTTTTAGTTTTTCTTGTACAGACGTTTATATGTTACATTTTATATAACAAATGGTATGTCTGCATACTTAAAACAGACCACAAGTAAATGAGATTGTTCCGACATTTCCGTAAGATTTGCAGTCCTCGATAAAATGTTTTTCTTTCAATAAATTACGTGCATCCTTGAAGCTAAATTCCGATTGGTGAAAGGAAAATTTTATAAATTACCAATGGTATGCCTTCACACTTAATCAACACCACAAGTTAATTAGTTTTTCCCGATATGTTTGCTTGGACTGAAGATTTCGATGCACTAGGTATATTATAAATTAAATGCAGCAGTTCTCCAAATCATGTATGTTCATAACTTGTAAATCCCCAAATCTTATTATCCTGGATATTACGTAGATGTATATGTATTGTATATCTTTTGTAACTGTATTGTTTATGAGAATAAATAAAGTTCAAGTTTAAGTTAAAGAAAATCAATTGTATTGATTCCGTGAAAATGTATATTTAAAATGGAGCACGGCCAATCAAAGATTGCGATCCCCCCGCTACCCCTTTTTGGACCCCCTCCCCTTGTAAAGCATACAAATGCTTTTGAAACTAAATTTCTCTCTGTTGAAACAATCATAGTTACTGTCAAACACCAAAAATATATGGTTGCTAGGTAGAATGTCAAAAAGTAACAGGCCTTTGCGAATTTTAGGAAATTATCCAAATTAGAATCAAAGATTTTTTGCAACCTGACTGCTGAAAATCATTATTTTTACTGTAAGGAAAAGATATTGTTGCTGGGTAGAATTCCCAAAAATAAGAGGTCTTCGAGAATATCAGGAAATTTAAGAAAATTAGAATAAAAGTTTTTTGTAATATGACCATTGAAAATGATAATTGAAATTATAAGGTATCAAAAAAGATATACGATGAATAACTACAATAACAGTGTTGTTCCATTAGTATTGTTATAGGTAATTAAATATCGTTAATATTCTAAAAATGCATTGTAATCATTTTTTTGTAAGGTCTTAATATTATGTAATTTGTTTGGCCTACTTATGTTAGTTGTTTACAATAAACAATGGTGAAGGTTATTACACCTTAGAACATGTAGAATTTTCTATAATTTAAATTTAGATAGTTAACACATCGAATTTTCTAGATATTTTCCTTACATAATTGTATTAGTCATGTGATTGTTAGTGAATGGAGAGTTTTCAGGAAGCATCTTGTTAATGAATATTCTAGTTAGATTATATGTATAAATATAAGGTAGCAATAAAGGGTAAGAGCAGTCAGTTTAATAGGTTTATACAGCATTATTACACACATCTTTTGTATTGGAAATTGACATCAGTTATTGTGAATCTATTATCAAATATTTAGTGAGGATTATAAGGAATATTCATCTGGACATTTATTGGTGGACTTCAATGAACTATTAATTGGAATATTTACTTGGACTTCATCATTGTCAGATAAGTTACTATATATTTAATTTGTAAAATAATTATTTTTCGTCGTATTAAAAAGTTAATTAGGGCCAAAGTTGTTATATTTTGCTGAATTCAATTTACAATAATTTATAGGTTATTTCTACCTCATAACAGTATTACTATGTATTTGTAGAGACTTAGTCTCATTAGCATTTACTCCATATCCCTTCACTGTTAATATTTGCTGGGTAAAATTCCAAAAAGTAATTGCACATTGTCTTTGGTAGTTTCAGAACATTTACCAATATTAGAATCAGTATTTTGCACTCTGGTTATTGGAAATAATTTTCACTAATGTAAGAAATTGAAAAAGATATTGTTGCTAGGTAGAATTTCATAAACTAATAGGTTTTTGAGAGTTTCAGGAAGTTTACCAAAATTCGAATCATTTTTTTTTTGCAATCTGACTATTAATTTAAAATGATTTTTCAAAATTAGGAATTGACCTTATTGATATTGTTGGCATTTTTCGGGAACCTGACATTCAACAACTTGTACCCGTCTATTTTTACAACCGGGACATGCCTGTCATTTCCTTTTTTTTTTAAATAAAAACCTACTAGAAGTATCTTTAAATTACCCTTCTATTACCTGCGATGCTGATTTCGAAAGAAACTACCCTAGATATGATTATAGACGCAGTAACTAATTATTGTAAAAAATGGTGCAAACGAGAAAGTGCAGACAAACATGCCCTAAATTTGTTTAAAGATAAAATTATTGCCAAGGTCACCAACAGAATAAATTTTCATAAAGATAATTATGTTGAGTCTCCTCCTAAGCAGTCTATAAATAGAATTAAGTCTAAATTGAGAGATCTTGGTAAAAAATATGTGTTTGTACATAGCAAAATTCCGAAGTTACTGTGAATTTAGTTTCTGCATATGCGCATTTAGACAACATATGTCTCTTCATTGCAGATCAAATCAAAACATTTGGAAATCCATAAACCGAAATATGTAAAAGCTGAGAGAGAAAAAAACAGCAACAGAATCTAAAAAAGAAGCCAAAATAATCTAAGGAGACATCAGACCACAATTAATTCCCTTTACTCGTGGTATACGAATATAGTTCCAAGTAATAAAATTTCTAATTTTTTTACGATTTTTTTTCTGTGACTTGTGTTGAAAATCTTGATATTTTTTCGTGTTAATATGATAGTAGAAGGGCTGAACTTTATTGTGAACACGGTATTTATCAGATTTTGTAGAAAGGAAGTTGTGATGAGAAAAGAGTTCAAAGGTTAAAAATTGTGTTCATTTTGAGATTTTGGTCACTGATCATACCCTTTGGTTGTTTATGATGTTGCCACGGAAAAAAACAGCGATGGATTTTTCTGATTTTTGGATATGTTTCTTTTGTGACATCATATATTATGTGGTGCGAGTTTCATTTCAATAATGCCGGTGCGATTTTTTTAATTTGTCTTTATTTTTACAAAGAAAGCACGGGAAAAATAATTGTGGTCTGAGGCCAGGACAGAGCTATGCACGTACATGTCGACATGGCTTCCAACAACGTTGCTTTCGTCTGAAAGAAATACTACATCGACGTTCAACAAAACGAACTGGACAAGTCAGACACTTTCAAACGAACCAATTGGGCCGAAAAAACGTTTACCTAACAAGATTGTTAGGATACAGAAATGCTTAAAATGGAAAAGTATTAGAACAATGTTCTGATTGGTTAATTGACAATAAATTGTCTTTAAGTTTAGGCAAAACTGAATGTATGATTTTGGTCCAAAGAGAAAAATTAAACAATTTAAAGATTTTAGTGTCAAATAACAAAATACCGAAGTTACTGTGAATTTTGATTCTGCATATGCGCATTTCGACAACTTATGTCTCTTCAGTGCAGATAAAATCTAAACGTTTGGAAGACCATTAAGTCAAAGATGTTTAAAAACTACCAAATATGATCAAATGTTATGACCATGTATTTAAATCAATTAATGTAGTCAAATATTTAGGTGTACACATTGATAACTGTTTGAATTTCGAACATATAGTTTCTAATATTATTAATAAAGTAAATGGTAGACTGAAGTTTCTATATAGAAATTCAAAATGTTTTGATTACAGATCGAGAAAACTTTAGCTACCGCTTTAATTCAATGTTATTTCGACTACCAATGCTCTTCATGGTATTGCAGCTTAGGGGCTGGTATGACGAAAAAACTCCAGACTTTACAAAACAAGGTTGTGCGGTTTATACTCGATCTGGGACCCAGATCGAGTATAAAGTTTAATGAGCTCGACAGTGTCAAAATGCTTTTTGTCAGAGACAGAGTAAGTCAAATTAGAATAAATCATGCTTTTAATATTTTTCATGGTTTAGCACCACAATATCTTGGTGAATTTTTTCATAGGAATCAAAATGATACAAGAGGTGCTTCAAATAATATTTTTCAAATTCCGAGTTTAATTATTTCGCATATAATGCAATAACTGACTGGAATAATCTTCCTTCTTCTATAACAAATATAACCAACAAACAATCTTTCATAATGGGGGTAAAGAATTTTTTTAAAATTACAAGCCAAAAGAAGAGAAGAAAATGAATATGTATATTTTTAAATGTACAATATATAAATGGCTTATTTTAGTGCTTTAAAGGTTATCTTTTGATAACTTTTAATCATAAAGAGTGAAATACATTTTGTTAAGTATTTTATGTAGATTTTTCATTTATAAAGACCCCATTGGAAAAAAGTTACCTCTGGTGGCTTTTATGGGCTATCATAGGCTGTCAAGTTTGCATTTCAAGTCCTTTTAAATTTGATTTCAATTTTTATGGTTTTAGTATTAAATATTTATAATAATCTTAAATGCTTGTATCTTATCTAGTGCTTTCAGTTTTGTTATTGTTAAACTGATATATTATGTGTTGTATGTATGTAACTTTCCTTTATTCATTCATATCTTTATTTCCTCATACATGAGATTAATATGACATTTTATACAGAAATGTAACACAATCAACACAACATATATACATGGAAACTAAGAAATTGGCTGTCAATTCATATATTTACAACACAAACATAAAGACATGAAAAAAAAAAACAAAATTCAATAATGAAACGAAAAATTGTTGTCACCCATAGCTCTTCAAATTTCGGTTATATTCGGCCGCACATTGTAAAACATGAGCATGACATAATTTAATAAAACTGACTAGGTCGGATTCTTTTAATGGTGTCTCTGGACTAAGACCAATCAAGACTGAATAGAGCTTAGCTTCATCGTATTCATTTAGTTCAACAAAAAAGAGATAAGTCATACTGATCAATAATAAGATCCCAAAAGATATCCCGTAAAGGATAAGTGCATGTACATGTACAACAAGCATGTGGATACATACCTCTATATGTTCGGTTGCATATTACGCAAAGTTTTTCGGATAGGTCTGGAACGTCAGTTAGAAGTTTTGTTATAAAAAACGAGGTTCTTATTTCACGAAATGTTCTCGACTCTTTCCAATACTTAGCAAATTCAACGGATTTATGAATATCTCTAAATCTAATAAATTGTTCATCACAGTTTATACGGTTATGCCAGTTGTCTGATTGCACTTCAGAAATAGCACAACTGACCAGTCTTTTCCATTGTAGTTTCGGTGGAAAGAATCCATCGTTTAAATATGCAGTCAAATTAGCGTCCAGTTTGTAGTAGCACAGAATTTTTACAATATCAGGGATATATCCATATTGACATTTGGAACTATCCATCACATACGAGAAAAGACGGCGTAAGAAAATCTTTTTAGACACACAGTAATGTTCAAGTTCAATAATGCGCTGAAGAAATAAATCTATTTGGCTTGTAATCGGATGTAGCCCAAGTATACTTTCGCACATATCAGAACGTGTATTTGTCTTAAATTGAATTTGCTTAACAATAAAATGTTGAAACCGATCAAGTTTTAATATGTCAGACTTTTTAAGGTTATTCCACAATTCCGATCCATATAATACAGATTGTAACACAACTGAATTGTAAAGTTTAGTTAATACACTGGGATTTGTTACATCAGAAGATATTCCTTTCAATGCATAAAACATATTTCTCATCTTTTGACATGATTTTATAGTTCTTTCAATTGATTTAAAGTCCGAATTAACTTCAATTCCTAGATGTGTGTAATTATCCTTAAATGGAATATTGTCTTGTCCAATGCGCCACAAAAAGTCTACCTTTTCCATGCGGGAATGTGGTGAAAACTGAACAATACATGATTTCTGAGAATTAAATTTGAATCGCCATTTTTTTAGAAAATTCATAACAAATATTAAGCATATTTTGAAGAGCTACAGGTGACAAACCAACACAAGAGATATCGTCAGCTAGAGATGGAGAACAACTTACAATATAAAAACAACAGTGTTTGGATTTGCATGTTCAAGATCATGTAACAAATCATTTATAAAAACTAAATATAATAGGCCAGATAAGACACCACCTTGTCGTACCCCTTCGTCAACAGGAAAAAATTAGACTGACATTGGTTCACAATAATAGCACTTTGAGTATTAATATAACAATCATTAATAAGTTTCCATAGTTTACCTTTTATGCCATTTAGATACATTTTATACATTAGACCTTTTCTCCATACCGTATCGAATGCCTTGCGGCTATCTAAGAATGCAACAAAAATTTTATTGTACAATTCAATATTATAGTAAATTGTTTCCTGTAAATTAAATGAAGCATTAAGGCAGCTGAGACCCTTTTGAAAGCCTTGTTTTTGGGGTGTGGAAAAATATCAATTTCGCTAAGTACAACTTGAATTCGGGGATGGAGAACTCGTTCAAAAATTTTCAACATACAAGGTAGTAAACTAATTGGGCGATAGCCGTCTGGGCAGTTTTTTTTACCACCCCCTTTATAAAGTGGAACAATTAACCCATATCTCCATGAATTTGGAATCTTTCCATTTTTGACAATGATATTGAATAAACGAGCAATAAATTTAATGACACCATGTCCAACATAAAGAATATGTTCATGTTTGATTCTATCGTGACCTCCTGCTTTCCGGCGTTTCAGGTTTTTTACAACAAATTCAATTTCCTCCTCCGTAATTACACCACCAGGCAATACTTCATTACATATTGACGTTAAATTTTGTATTTTATCAAAGGCGTCATCCACTGTAAGTTTAACGTCTGTATCGAAAGAATCATCTCTATTTTCACTATATATTTCCGAGAAATAACATTTAAAGGATTCCGCAACGGTTTCTGGAGTACAATTTGTAATACCATTATAAGGTATTTGAGGATATATTCTTTGATCTGAATGTTTACGCCGTTTTACCAACAAGCATTTCTCTCTCTTTAGTGTGTGCAGGACCAATAAGGTTTAGTGTTAGGATTGAATCCACATTTAGGTAGTGTTTTATCACAAGCACGATGAAGAATATCAATGAAGTTATTATAATTAATATCTATACCAACATTTTTGTCCGAATCAAACTTAAGAGCATCAATGCGCGCACTTATATGTCGTTTATAACTCGAAAGTTGTTCATCTTTAACTCTATGCCAAGCGGGCAAGTGAAATATTGATTTTATCACACGATGCGGATTACAATTAATCTCCAGGATAACTGGCGACCATGTATTGGGTTCCTAAGCTTACAAAAATCCTTTCAAACATCGTTTTACTTCGGCATCTACTTAGTGTTCTACTACTAAATTTTCCATACATTTAACTATTTTACGAAAGGATATTGGGTAAATGAACATGAGACCATAACACATATGTTAACCCAACTGTAATAATTTTAATGAGCTGTATGGCCATTTCGGAAATTAATTCCTCATCAGCAGCACTAGAACCCAAACAAAGGAAATCCATAATTTCAAAAATGATTAAAATGCATAAAACCAAAAGAAATCCGAATAATCAGTAATATCAAATATAGCTAAGGACAAAAATACGATGGAGGGAGTTAATCCTTAGGTTTTAGTTCACTTACTTGCATTAAGGAGTTTGCTATAAAATACTGTGAAAAAACTTATCAAAACTCTGGTGTAAATTACTTTTCGAGTGTACAAATTCTATTGAAGTTTTAGATAAACTACAATCAATTCCAAATCCAGTCTGATCCATCGATAGTTATGATTTTTCTACATTATATATAACCCTTCTACATAATTTGATTAAATCCAAATTTGGCCAACTTATTAAATGGTCTTTTTTATTTTCTGGCTTGCAGTTCATTTGATCTAACAAAGAGCAAGGAGTGTTCTCTTGCAGACTAGGCTTCTTTAGCTAGCCAGCAGATTAGCGGTGAGCACCCCTTGACCAATCTTTCAAAATAACGTATTGTCTTTTTCTCTCCTTTCAATACTGTGGTCATTAAATTAGTAGTCTACCTGTTTTGGTTTTTATTCGTATGCTTATAATACTATAGGAAAACGGGACAGATAAAGGGGGGTTGGTACCCGTTAACCGCTTTAACCCTACCGCTGGCTTTTGCTGGTGCCGGTACCAAGTCCGGCCGTCCCGAGTTCCTGTCGTTGTTCACGTTTGTCTTTTGTCTTATTTGTTTTTCATGTGTTTTTCACTGGCAAATTGTAATTGTAATTTTCAGCCATTGTAGATGTTTCCTGTTATTCACTCTTATTTCATTACAGTAAAAAATTGAAAAAGATAGGGTTGCTTCTAAGAATTCCAAAAAGTAATGGCTTTTGAGAGTTTCAGGAAATTTAACAAAATTAGAAAACAAATTCTTGCAACCCGACTGTTGAAAATCATCATCATTTTTCTTGCAAGGAACTGAAAAAGATATATGTTTGCCAAACAGTGTCCGGAAAAAACCATGTCGTGAACAGTTGTACGAATTTCAAAAAGGAATTGGGCTTTGATAGTTTCAGTATGTTTGACATCCTAGTGTTCATACAAGCTGGTGACATTGAAAAGTTGCCTAATTATAAAACTACATGTTGGAATTTCAAATATTATTAGTCTTCGACATTTTCAGGAAATTTACCAAATTTGGCATCGAAGTCAAAATTTTAAAAGCTTTATACGGATCAAAAGAGCAATTCCAGTTTTCCTCATGACATTATTAATCACAAAATAAAAATTATACATTCCAGTTTCAGTTTCAGTCGTATGATGAGTACTTATTGATATACATTTTTGGTCCCTTAAAGCATGCCCACAGGGGTCATACCAAAAGGTCCGCTATCAAATATAAACAAGATACATATAATAGAACTTCTATACCAAATTTCAGCTTTCAAACATGAATACTTCAGAAAGTTTCGCCTATTACTGGATAATTCGAAATATAATTTCATTTTTCGTTCTGATGGCAAATTTCAAAATTCCGAAATCTTCGGCACAGACAACTTTTTATAGTGCTACTTATACCCTTATTACAAGGTTTCTGCGATTAAAGGTATAAGAGGAGTTCCAGCTGAATCGATTTATTCGTTTTGGACCCCCTAGCGGCCATGGCCTGATGGGGGCTCATGCAAAAATTCCAACACCCTTTGTGAAGTTGCTACATATTATGTGAGTCGACTCCCGTGTTTCAACTGTGTAGCACAAATGGCCTTGGAGAATTTCTTCAATTATTGGATATCGCGAAAATTCGTTTTCGCCCATAATTTGCCCCTAAGGTGTTTGATAAAATTTCTGAACCCACAGTGCTCTACTTCAGATCACACTCATGATTTACTCTGTAATGTTCAATTTCAATTTCATTGATTGTTTTTTTTATTGTGAATATATGTCAGAGATGACCCATGATTGGATTTATAAAACTATTGTATTGTATTGTATTGTATTGTACTCTAGTATGGTGCCAAGTTTTAAACTTGTATCTCTTATAGCTCCCGAGCTATCAGGGAGCATTACATTCTCACGTACGTACATACGGACGGACTGCATTTCATAATCCCCCCGCTTTCGCTAAGTTTGGGGATAAAAAAGAATAAAATATGTTCTTTCGCTCTCAATAACATTTGTTGCTTGTCATTTTGACATGTACCCTGCTTCGCATTACACCAACTTTGCAAGTTATATATTTTGCCGATTCCTTTCTATGGAGTGCATTCGTTTTTCATGCTTTAATGCATTTATTTTACTTATTTTTTTATACTTTTTTTACCATATTTACACTCTTTATTTTTTCGATACTAGAGTTAACGTCCTTATAAACTATTTGCCACGCATTAAAATAAATAATTGTTCGAAAATGTTCATTTACTTCTTGTAATCTTTAGTTTTATTAATGACCAGTTTAACCAACTATTTGTTTTGAAAAGCCTGTACCAAGTCAGGAACATTGCGGTCGGTGGTTTCGTCCTGATATATATATTTACTTGACCACTATGTTCGGTAATTTTGTTATTACCCTCATTTTTAATCAACTACTCATTTCATCTATAAGATTCATAAAAACACCCCTGGGTCTTTTCCATCTTTGAGGTTAGAACTTCTGGATATCCCATTCCATTCGCAGAACATCCACATCAAATTCATGAAGAATGTAGCATTAAATTAATTTTCTGTTATTTTGTGATATTTGTGGGACGGTATTCACGTTTGATAGTATAGTGGCATACAGAATATCTCCGGTTATAATTCTGTTATCTACAGAAAATCTTTGAACATGACGTCACAACATTATGACGTCACGTGCTCGTCCTGTAATAATGACGTATTGACAAAACAAAACAATATTGAAGAAGAAAAAAAGATCAAAGCAATAAAAAAATACATACTGAATAAAAAAAAAACAATTAAACAACGTATATGTCCCTCCATCAGTGCACTTACTTGAAAAATCTGGTTTTAATTATTATAGGGTATAAAAAATGTTATTAAAGTTTGAAAAAAAAATCAGTAAAAAGACTATAATAATCAGTCACGGTCTCACATGTGAGACAGGACAATTCGTCCCGAGGGTTCACATTTTCCAGGCAGAAACGAGTTTCTGATGATAGAAAATGTGAATCCGAGAGTGGAATTATCCATTCTTCCGTAACTGGTGGTTTACAGTGGGAGATGACCCATGT
>MJUU01038711.1:49603-61654 GCA_002080025.1 Modiolus philippinarum | reverse complement strand
GTCTGCCATATGGCTTTTGACCTTGACCTCAATTTCACGGTCCAGTGACCAGGTTAAGTTTCTTTGCTTAAGTCTGTTTCTCAATAACTACAAGCCATAGGTCAATGATATTTGGTATATAGCTTGGTTTTGGTTAGTTCTTGTCAGTCTGCCATATGGCTTTTGACCTTGACCTCAATTTCATGGTCTAGTGAACAAAGTTGAGTGTTTCTGATTAGAATAGTTTCTTAATTACTGTAAGTGGAATGGTAATAATATTTGGCTTGTAGGTTGCTCTTGAGTAGTGCATGACTGTTTTAGCGACAAGCAGGGACGGGCGAGACATCTATTAGGGTCCACTCTTGTTTTTATACCCCCACCAAGAGGAAAAAAAATCAAAAAATATAACTATACTATTAGGATATAATAGAAATTTACCCACCATCAACAGAAAAAAAATAAATGGTGTTCCACCCCCCGGTGGGAATTTTAAACTAGACCCCCAACTCAAACTTTTTTATTCCAACTTCCAAAAAAATAAAAAGGTTGGATGCCCGACCGACCAGGTTTTCATTCCCGTTTGTAAAACTTTGCCTACATTTAGAGCGAAATGACGATTTCTTTAGATATTGTTCATATCTGAGCACATTAATTGATCAAATTTTGTCTAGTAACGCTGTTTACTCATCGAGATCGAAGAGAAAAGCTAAGAAAATTTGTTGTTGTGTCATTTTTTTTACTTCCGGTTACAGTAGGTTCTGGAGCGGAACCGGTATATTTTCCGGGTCACCCTAAATTAGCCACTAAATTGTCCAAATCACAAAGACATCGATCTGGAGAAAAAAAATGAAAAAATTAAAAAATAAATCCGACCGACCGACCCAAATTTTTCCGAGGACCATAACCAGAAACTCAACTTACTTTTTTAGGCCTTATTTGCCAATAAAATCTATGCTTTGTTGATTGACATGAAATTATGAACTAATAAATCATGAAAAGGATGGGTATTTGCCAAAAATACAAGTTGGGGGTAGGGTGTAAAATTTCCTGAGCCTGATAGGCGCTGGAAATTTAGACCTAAGACCTAAGACTTGTATTTTTGGCAAATACCCCTCCTTAACATGATATATCTGTTTTATTACACCGAATGTCTCTATCGGACGTCTACACACAGATGAATGCGGGAGAAATACCATGGTGAAGGGATATTTGCCAAAAATACAATGGCTATTAACCAATCACAATGCAATGTACTTACATAAGGTGTAATTATGCTTTTAATTTAGACATTTAGAAGAAAATGAAAGAATATTGAGTAAATGTATTCAACTTAAGGACAGTTAGGATGAAAAGAGCAAAACTTCATTTAGTAATATACATATACAAGCATATAAATTTAGTGATATTGAGAGTTTTATCATTACTGGTAGTTATAATCTGTTGGCAGGTCACATCCACCATGACTGCAATTGGCAATATGAAGAGTATTCCAGGGCAACAGACTAGTAGATTTATCACTAATTTTGCAGAAGAAAATATGAGGTATGTATTTTACAGCCATTCTTTCAGTTAAGGTCTTCCCAAATGTTTGATTTGATCTGCCCTGAGAGGCATTAGTTGTCAAAATGGGCATCTCCAGAAACTTTCGACCATATTTTAGCTGAATGGAGTTGAAGAGACTACTGGATTACCTCTGGTATATGGGTTCACTCTTAGATGTATATCTTGCAGTTGTCTTGGGTATTATACTTCATATAGCAAACTGCACACAGTTGCTTCTGCAGTTGACACACAGCCTCCAGAAAGTTGGACCTATATTTTTTGGCTTGATTGGCTTTTTTAAGTTCATATTTCAGTCACTGTACATGGTACAGTACATATGCATGCATTTTTGCTAGTACATCAACAAAAAGGCAAAATCAGGTCACTTTAACAAGTTTTTGGAGGAGTTCAGATTTCAGCCACTGTACATTGTATGATAATCAAACCTTGCATATATGCATGCATCAAGGATGGTACATCATCTAGGCAAAATTGGGTCACTTTGACTTACATTTTCCAATTGATCAACTTAACATTCAATCATATTCAATTTAAGACCACAGTTTACTGCTAATGGTTTAGATTTCAGTAATGTAGTTTAATATAAACTTATTTATGCATGTATCACCTGATGTTATATCAGCAGTCAGGTAATATTAGGTTTGTTATCATGTGTCATAAGCAGGCAGACTTTGGAATTTGGATATTCCTTATGTCTCATCAATGAACATCTGATTGAAATAAACAATGACATTGATGACATAAATAAATGTAGCTAATTATATGTGAAGTTTGAACCCGATCTGACCCGTTAGATAAATTTTCATATTCAACAAATGTTGAAATAAGCCCATGCCAAATCTATTCGGAAAACAATTCTCGGTGTTTATCATTTGTTATTAGAGAAAAAGATTACACCACTTTGTTTCAATTATTGCTATATTTTAACCACTCTTGATAGTTAAATTTAAAAATTTTAAAATGCTTGAGGCAAGCCTTACAATTGAAATTTAACTATCTCTAGTGGATAAAATATGGTAATGACTGAGTGGGTTCTTATGATGTAATCTATATGTAGCTATATTAAAGTAATGACATATCTTTTTGTAGAAATAAACTTAATAAAATTTCCTTGAACAAAGAGTATATTATTAGATACTTTGTCACATGTGGTTAGGGTATAGAATATTAAGTTGAAAAATTCTATCCATATATTTCACCTCTGTGGCTCAGATTAATCAATGATCTGTATACTGTACAGTGTACTAATTAAAAATTACAACTCTAGGAATGGCATTCTTTTGCAGAAATACAGAGATGTTGAAATTTCCTAGCACAAAGAATATATTATGGGACCACAACAGAACCGGATCTGATTCACAAATTAGTATTTCATATTACAGGTAACAGTGTATATTTATATTATTAGTACAAGACAGATTGACTCCTTTTAACTGTTTGCCCATCACCAAGGAATTCCATGGAGTATCACAGCAAAAACTCTGTTATTCACCTTTAAACTGGTGTTACATGTATACCTGCAGAAAATATGATTATGGGGCCATGAAATGAAAAACACATTGTACACCAAGTTAAACACAGCAAAATTTATTATATGTAAAATAGAATATAAAAAATAACATGAAACACCTACAACATGCACAATGACCGAAAAACACAGTCACATGTCACAATGTACCAAGGAACTGCACAAGAAAAAACAGAAAATAAAAAAAAACAAAATAACCAAAAGACAAAGTTAAACAGCAATAGGAACTCGGGACAGCTGTCTGTGTATGTTTCATCTCTATACAGACCACTACACCTGTTTATTACTCGATAGTCTATATTTTATCATTATTATCATGATCATTATCATGATTATAGTTCGTGCATGGAAGAAAGATACAAATAAACAGATTTTCCCTTAAAAAAATGGCATTGGGTGCAGGGATCCGGGAATGCCACTTTTTTGTCGGTCATGACCGAAACTGTCAACTTTTGACCGAACTGAATTTCAACCTTTCGGACATTCAAAAAAATTGTACGTCGAAAAATCGGACATTTTAAAAGGCAAGGCATGTAGAATTTGACTTGAATCACCAAACCACTTATTAAATTTGATTTGATATGTCAACAGGTAATTGTTAAATAAACATGTCATCACCTATAATCGGATTAACAGGTGATTGTATTCACCTTTGTTGATGTCAATTACGAATTAATTAAACTTCTGACAATGCGTTAAAGGGATGTTAATTGAAACACAGACAAGGAAAGCATTTAAAATGGAGATTTTGAGAAGTAATGTCACTTCAAACATGATGTTTCCTTTTTATTAATTTTAACATTTTACCAGCCGGTACTTTCATTTCTACTTACTCACCGATCATGTATGCCTGCAGGTAAAATTGATTGGGAGATTGATAAAATCCAATATAACTGTAAATTAAATTATATTTCATTCCCACTGAATTTTTGTTTGTACCCCAAGAAGTCTTAACTTGAACGCAATGCATTTATAACGCTTCCGATTTTGTGCAAGGTTACAACACTTTCATTTTTTGTCATCGAAGAAAACGTCAACTGAATTATGACATTTTGACATCACTTCAGTTAATAATCATGATTTATCAACCAGATGAAGTACTTTTTTAATCACAGTCATCAAAATACAAGGCCAAAATCAAACGTTTGTTTTGAATACCTAACTAAATCGCCATCATTGAAGAAAAAAGGGGTGGTGGTAAAGACGATGTCCAAATTTTCAGTCACATTTTTTTTACCCCACCAAAAATGACTGAAATGGGGTGGGAAAATTTCCAGATCCATGATTGGTTGTTTGAAGTAAAAGTTTTTGATGCTTTTAATTGTCAAAGGAAGTAAATTTTGTGTACAGTGGAACCTGTCTAATCCGACACAGTGTGGGACCATAAAAATGTGTCGGATTATGCAGGATGTCAGAATATCCAGGTTTAAAAAGCATTTAAAAGCTATCTTTGGGACTAATAACTTGCATTGGATTTGACTTATGTTGGAATACTCAGGTGTCGGATTATACAGGTTTCACTGTATAATTGATTTTTGTATGTTATACCTTGTTAAGATTTACATGCTGGATTTATTGTGTTTGTCCCTTCATTTTGTCAAAGAATAATATTTCTGTATTGACTAGGAAACCTAGGCTCTGTATATCAGAAAAAGTATTAAGGTTTGCTCAGAGACATGTAGAAAGTAAAGACCAGACCTCCTGTGGCTGTGCCCTTGTTGGACAGCTTAGTATTGATGAAGGTAGGAAATTGAACAATATTAGAAATATGTAGGATATCAAAACATTATATATGTTTTGGTATTATTCTTTACATTGTAACGCTGAAATTGGACAAAATACAAACTGAAAGGACAGTGAAAAGAAACTTATATAAATAATATGATAAACAAAAGCAAAGAAGATAAAACTGTAAAATTGAAAGCCACACCAAATACATGTAAAAAGAAGAGAAAAAAAAACAAAATTCATTGTTTGAGTAAACCTTTACACAAGGAAATGGGACACAAAAACTCCAGCATTCTTAGAATTAACTTATTATCAAATAATCTAGAATAAAGATGGAATGCAGTGTTGTTACACTGCTTATCACACACTTATGCAAAAGAAAGAAAGCAGTGATCATATCCATCATCACGGTCTTGTCTGTGGTAAAAATGGAAATTTAATTACATACATAAGTTTACGTATACATATTCTAAGCTATAGCATTAACGATAGAGTTTAAATTAAGCATTTAACACCCCATAAAATCTCAAAAGAGCAAATGCTCATTGTTTGTTGTGCTTTAATTATGTTCTGACATGCTATTTCCATATATTGCACATTTTGCCGTATAAATGAATGTGTATTTCAGGGTTGGACAATAATTCCAAATTCTATCCTGCAAAATATGCTTGCCTTTGGTGGGAGGGCAATTAGAAACTTTAATTCTAATTTCCCCCTTTTACTTGTTAAAACACTATGTAACTATGTGTCACCTAATAATATCTCATCTACATTGTACTTCAATTTTTCATTTGTTTATATTTTGATTAAGATGGAGAAGGTTTGGTGTTCACCTTAGACAGATTTGATCCGGGCGGAGACTCTCTTAATAACAGTTATACATTGTCACCAGGAGATCTAGCTGTGCCATTTCAGGTAATTCTGTAAAAACTGATGATTTTAATAATGTTTTTGCTTCATCATCACTTGAATGTAAATAACACATACACACAATTTCTCTAGGGTGAAGAACATAACCTGACAGCAAAAATACTGTTATGAATGATGGTATTTTATGAATTTTAAGGTATTTGCTTTTGAATGGCTGTCAATTACTCAAATGAACTTTTTTGTCATATATTGACATTTAATTGTGCTGAATGGCATGTGTATGGCAATATATTCCAGCATTTTTAGTTTGCCTCAATGAAGTTGAGGACTATTGGAGTACCCCTGGCGTCCGCGTCTTTTTCCTTGTCCGAATTTGGGTATATATCTTGGTAACTATGCAGGGTAGGGTCATCAAACTTTGCATGCAGGTGCATCTTGGGCTATCTCACAGCCACAAAGAAAATTAGCTCTCTCTGACCTATATTTTCTGCTTGAGTGGCTTGCATTTAAAGTTACATCCAAGTTCATATCTCAGTAATTATACATAGTATGATCATATAACTGTGCATGTGCATGCATCTCTGACAGTAAGTCAGCATCCAGACAAAATTAGGTCACTTTGACCTACATTTTCTGCTTGACTGACTTACATTCAAGTTTAGGTCCGAGTTCAGATCTCGGTCACTGTACATGGTAGGATCATCCAACCTTACACATGCATGCATCTCTGATGGTAGGTCATCATCCAGGCAAAATAAGGTCACTTTGACCTACATTTCCCACTTGACTGACTTGCATTCGAGTTTACATCCGAGTTGATATCTCAGTCACTGTATATAGTAGGATCATCCAACCTTGCACATGCATGCATCTCTGATGGTAGGTCAGCTTCCAGTCAAAATTGGGTCACTTGGACTTACATTTTCCGCTTAAGTGACTTACATTCAAGTTCATGTCAGGGATAAGATCTCAGGTACTGTATATGGTAGGATCATCGTGCTTGTGCATGTGCATGCATCTGTGATGGTAGCTCAGCATTCAGACAAAATTAGGTCACTTAATGAAATAAAAGGGATAACAGGAAACACCTACAATGGCTGAAAATTATAATTACATGCCACAATCTGCTAGGGAACTACACAGGAAAAACACAAATAAGACACATTAACCTTCATTTGACACATGAATGACTTACTGTAAACGTGGAAATATTCGTGTGGGGGTTATTTTCGCTATATTCGTGATCAAGAAAAATCCGTGAAAATTTCCCCCACTCTAACAGTTTGATCTTGAAGTGACCTGTGTAAATGCAATGACATTGTCGAATATGAAAGGCCTTGAGCGCGAAATGTTTGTCAAACAAAATCGCAAAAATAACACCCCACGGAAATTTCCACCTTTACAATACATTAATGTATACATCTGAGTTCATAGCTCAGTAACTGTACATTGTTGGTAGAGGTAACCTTGCATATGCATGCAATTTTGATAGTATGTCGGCATCAAGGCAAAATTTGGTTGCTGCGACAATGTGCCATAACAAGGTGAATTTTGTAATCGTTGATTACCTGTCTTTCTTTTTAACATATTTCTGTATTGTGTAGACAATAATATGACATAAAACTGAGGTCTCAATACTTTACCTGCTGAGATTATTGTGGGTATGATACTTTGATAAGTAAAATTTGTGTTAATCATTATCGCCACACATCACATTGACTATACATATTTTACAGGTGGTATTAAATTCAAAGAATGAAAGACAGAGTTCATCAGATGATTATTTACAAGCTTTACATGTAAGTAAAACAGAGTTATGTGTATGCTTCACTTGATGTTGTTTTCTAAACGCAAGTGTGTAAAAGATGCATTTATTTGCAAATATTGGCAATAAAAATTAAAAACTTCTCATAATATAACAGTTCTATCCTTCATGCATACTTGATTTCATTGATATTTTAAGATTTCCAAATGGTTATTTCTCTTTGAATTTATGTTTTAATGTCTCAATCATTTTGAATAAGATTATACAAGTGTTTGAAAATAAAGCTGTCAGCTATTAACATTGTTGTCTATAAGTCAGTTTTGTCAATTATGAGTTTAGAAAAAGATTAAATATGAACTTAAATGAATAAAAAAAAAATACATTGTCTGTCCGCTAATTAGTCTTTGACAGCTTAAAAATATAGTTAACAAATCTTAAATTAACAATAGAAAGGGCAGGTGACTTATGTAGGAGAAGCCAGTTAACAAATCTTAAATTAACAATAGAAAGGGCAGGTGACTTATGTAGGAGAACCCACTAAACTTATTGTCTCAGTTCTTAGAGTTGTAATGTAGTAATATTTCTACTGCAAAAAAGTTATTTAGTAAATACAATGTACAAATTTTCAACATATATTAATTTTATGTAAACCGAAAAACAGAAGGTTGTCATATTTTTTATACTTTTTGCTCAGGAAAAAGTTTTCTCACCAATGGTTGAAAATTGAATTTTGCATATAAATAGTGATGTTTTCAGGGGCAGGGTTGAGAATAGGGGTATCGTTAGTGATTATTTGGTGATAAAGTTCTTGTTTTCTATATATTGGAATTATTAAACACATTTTTATTGATAAGCTTTTTAAACACTGTTTATAAGGTATTAGCTTTCATGGCTTACAAGCATGGTTTCAATATAGTATAAAATCCTTAAAAAATGAAATAAATGATGTTCTTTGAAAATAATTTCAGGAAAGTATGCAGACAAAAAATAATGCCTATTTGAATACATTCATTGACAAGTAGTTGATGTCTAGATACTTTTCATGATAAGAATATTCTGTGGCTATTGTAAAAATAGGAAAAACAGATCCACTTATGAATCATTGTAGTTGTACAATTTCTTACCATTACAAATGTATTGTAATTGCACAAAAATGTATTGTCTTTAAAATACACTTTCAGATAAAATTTAAACACAAGCATTAAGAAATTAACTTGCTATTTTTTCTTCAGCTTTTAAAACAAAGATGTAGCAGTAAAAATTCAATAGATTTAAGTAATTTTCTGCTGACAAAAGGCTGGTGTAATATTTACACAAGTGGAGATAAATGTGTTCATCATTTAGAATTTGATGTTGTTACCATGGCAACAGAATTCAAGGCAATGCCGATCACTCCTGTGCCTATTGTACCTACAGCTTTATCTAAAAATCTGTCTGGACCCATGAGTATGAGCCATTTACAGGGAGAACCAAAAACAGGGTAAATTGTTATATAATGATAAATAGCTTTGATATTCATAAATTTACTCTATAAATAAAATGCTTTTAGGGTTGTTCCAGCAAACTTTGGAGGCACTTTATATAAATTTATGTGGATGGTTTTGTTCTTAATCATAGTTTAGTATTTCACATATGGAGAGGAATTCTAGTGCTGGTGGTAGTTGATAAAAAGTGCATTCAAAGACCCCATGTGTTTTTTCTGGAACAGCCTTTACACACTAACTACATTGTACTACATGTTATTGTCAAGAGAATAGATGTTTCACCGGTCTTATTTAATTAACCATACTTGTACGGAAGGTTTTACTCAAGATCCTTAAATATTTTAGCTCACCTGACCCGTGTGAGGTATTGCAATAACTTGGCCTATTGTATATGTCATCTGTCGTTGTAAACTCTTTACATTTCCTTGTTCTCCTCTGGAACCACTGAAGCTAATTCAACCAAACTTTATATGAATGAAGTATTTTGTTTTGTTTCTATTTGATGAAAAACATGGAAGCCAGTGTGGAACATAGTTTAAATATTGGAGACTATGGAAAAAATATATTTTCACCTTCTCCTTTGGAACCACTTAAGCAAATTCAACCAAACTTTACAGGAATGATATATTAGAGGTCTTTACCTACCAAAGATTGCTAATTTCATTTCAATTCAATAAAAAAACATGGCTGCTAACACCAAACACAGTTTTAACAATTGGATCGTATTGGAAAACATCTTTTGGTCTTAAATTATTGAAGCAATTTTAACTAAACTGGATAATATAGCTCAACATTAGACCCCTTTGTAAAAAAAACATTATGTTTGATCTTAGCGTAGGCATAGCTTAGTCTCTAGGCATTTGTCAGGTGAGTGATGCAAACTTAGTCCCCGAGCCTCTTCTTTTAACTCCTAAGGTTTAGACTTAGATTTAGAATTTATTGGAGTAGCCAAATATTGTATCTAAAATGTCTTATAGAATTATTGAAATAGCTAGGCCACATTTAAAAATATGTTTGTTTCCCCTCTCCCGACCCTGATTTTCACAGGTGGGTAGGTAGGTAGGTAAAAAGTTTTTTTTTTCCTGGCAGCACTGTAAATTTCCATAGCCTTCTAAAAGACCTGATACTTAAGCTGTTTAGTCATACACATTTTATTCAAAGCCAGACATTGACAGAAAAGCTTTTAACATGTACATGTACTAGTAAATGGGAGACAGACATACATGTATTATTATAATCCCCAAAAAGAATTGCCATTATGAACCCCTTTATATGACCCAAATATCAAGACCATCTGATCTGTAAGTAGTTGCTGAGGAAAGCATATTTTACATATTTTTTCACAGCCTGAAATAATGAAATGTTTTTATGATCTTTTTTTATGAAATTTAATTGAACAGGAGTTCTTCCTTTTTCACCCATGAACCTTTCATCCAAGGCAAAAAAATCAAAATATGCTTGCTTTCCTACCAAAAAAAATGAGCAAGGTTCCTACTATTAAGTTTAATGAAGCCCATGAAACCTTCCATCCTGCCACCTGGATATACCAAGCACAGGCGAGATCATGTCTGAGGATATGGTAGGCTAAATAGATATCAGCAAAACATTGGTAATTCCCTCATGTGATAAGCGCCATATTGCAAATGTGGGGCAGAAGAAACACCAGAACATTTTCTCTTAAACTGCCCAAAGTATAGAGAAGCAAGAGAAGAAATGTTCAGAGCTTACAAGTGTACATGGAAAAATAGATCTTGTATTCATGCTTACAAACAGCAAGAACTATGGAACATCAGCTGAAATAATAGGAGAGTACATCAAGAAATCTAAACGATAACAAGAGCCGATCATAAATGACGTATGTCTTGATCCTGAGCCAAACACTACAATCTTAAGTATCAGCGAGAAATTACATAGAGCTGAAGATCACAGTCAAAAAAATTATTAAGTAGTTTTAGAGACGATTAGTGTAGTTTTAGAGACGATTAGTGTCATCTTTGACCTTAGGGTCAGGATCCCTAGGACAGATGAAATTCTTCATTGTATCAAAAAACAGTTGAGCAGGAGTTCCCTTTATTTTCACACTTTTCAAACCCAACCTCTCACCCAGGATTGATAAGGATTTCAACAATAAAATAAATAGAAGATTGGAGAAGGTTTCTCTTATCCCAAGGGAACCAATCCCCTCATTGAGAATCATTGTTTTAATGTCAGACATGCAAACTAACCTGTGAAGTTTGCTGTCTTTTTATCCCTTAGTTTAAGGACTTTTCTAGCATTGAGGGAATTCATAATGACTGTAAAGGAAGATTTTTCAGGAGCAATGCAAGTGCCCTGTCGTCTGGATTGGTCATGCAACCTATCTAAGATTGAACGTTACATATTACAATGGGTTGCACAAGTTTCTAAACAATTTCGATTTATTCTGTAATGTCTAGTTCAAAATTGATATTTCCCATTTATTAAGTAGACACAATGATAGCCACACTAATTGTTTTGTTAAACGAAGAGTCCTCTCGATGTAAAATGTCATGGAGAACGTCGTTCTACGTCTCGTCGTGTTTATACTAGTACCATCTGTTTTCACACAAAGTATGAGTTTCCGTGCCACAGTTTGAAACTGCATATGAACACAAGAGGAATGTTCCACCGCTGCAAGTTCACTATTCGGCTTGTGTAGATGTCATTTTTAGCTCACCTGGCCTAAAAGGCCATGTGAGCTATTGCCATCACTTGGCGTCCGTCGTCCGTCCATCCGTCCGTCGTAAACTTTTTCAAAAATCTTCTCCTCTGAAACCACTTGCCAATTTTGACCAAACTTGGTCTGAATCATTACCAGGGTATCTAGATTCAAAATTGTGTTCGATTAGTCCGAGGACCAAACAACATGGCTGCCGTTACTAAAAATAGCACACAGGGGTAAATTGCTGTTTTTGGCAAATAACTTGAAAACCGTTACAGATATCAAAAATCTGACATGGAGTAAAAGTGATCAACATGGCAAGATCTACCCGTCCTCCAGTTTTGAAGAAAATCTTGATCACCAGTTTTGGAGTTATTGCCCTTTTTCTGGAAATTTTTCAAAATTTTAATATTTTTTATTTTGTATCAAAGAAACTATAGCAGATAGAGGTCAA